>PVJC01002001.1:42876-84815 GCA_004026665.1 Murina feae | reverse complement strand
AAATAATAATAAAATAAAATTCATCCAATAGTTTCTTCATTTTCTAAAAAAAAAAAATGTTAGTGAACTTGTTACACGAAATTAATCATTTTCAGGTAAACAATTCGGTGCTATTTAGTCAATTCACAATATTGTACAACCACCACCTGCCTAGTTCCAAAATAGTTTCATCACCTCAAAATAAAAACCCATGAAATGAAGCAGTTACTTTCCATTTCTCCCTCCTCCCAGTCTCCGGCAACCACCAAAATGCTTCCTGTTTCTATGCATTTACCTGTTCATATGAATGGAATCATACAATGTGTGATCTTTCGTGTCTGGCTAGCATGATGTTTTTGAGGTTTGCCCACATTGAATCAGTACTTTCCCTTTTAAAAATTGTGGTAAAATATACATAACAAAATTTGCCATTTTTCACCATTTTTTAAGTGTACAGTTTAGTGGCATTAATTACATTCACAATATTGTGCAGCCATTGCTATCTGTTTCCAAAGCCTTTTTATACAAAAATATATTTCTATTGATTTCAGAGAGGAAGGGAGAGGGAGATAGAAACATCAGTGATGAGAGAGAATCATTGATCAGCTGGCTGCCTCCTGCACATCCCCTACTGGGATCGAGCCTGCAACTTGGGCATGTGCCCTTGACTAGAATCGAACCCGAGACCCTTCAGTTTGCAGGCCAATACTCTATCCACTGAGCCAAACTGGTTAGGGCTCCAATGCCTGTTCATCACCCTAAACAGAAACCCCGCTCCCATTAAGTAATAATTCCTCTTTCCCACTCCTCCCAGCCCCTGGTAACCTCTCATTTTTATCTCAATAAATTGGCCTGTTCTAGCTATTTCATATAAGTGGAATCATGCAGTATTTTCCCTTTTGTGTCTCTGGCTTATTTCACTTGGCATTATGTTTCCAAGGTTCATCTATGTTGTAGCAAACGCCAGACTTTATTCCTTTTTAGGGGAGAACTAGAGGCCCAATGCACGAATTTCATGCAAGAGTAGGCCTTTCTTCCCTCAGCTGCTGGCACCGGCTTCTCTCCAGCACCTGGGACCCGGGCTTCCCTCGTGGAGGGAGGCCCTGCCCACCTGCTGCAGCCCGCTAGTCGCTAGTTGGAGGCCTGGGCACCTCCCTCTTTTGTGTGATTGTGGAGCGCCCCCCCCCCCCATTGATCGCCCTGCCAACCAGTGGCCTGAGCCTCCCTCTGTGGAGCCATCATGGGGCAATGGCTGGGCCTCTGACCAATTGCATTGCACCCGCCTTGGCTGTCCTGGCGCCCATGGCTGTCATAGTGTTGTTCTGCTGTTCGACCATTCGGCTGATTTGCATATTACGCTTTTATTACATAGGATAATATTGTGTGGTTAGGCTACATTGGTTCATCTGTTGATGTACACTTGTGTTGGTTTCACCTTTGGCTCTTGTGAATAATGCTGCTATGAACGTGGGCGTACAGGTCCTATTGAGTCCTTGGTTCCAGTCCATATGGGTAGATACCTGGAGTGGACTGGTTGGCTGACCCCTGGTTTAGAATATGTACAGTGATAAACCAAATTCCAACATGGTTAGACTTTGAAATTTTTACAATTTGGCCTATATGTAATGGTGTTTCGTTGTGATTCTAATTTGTATTTCCTGGTTTCGAATGGGGTTGAACACATTGTCACATGTTTATACGCCATTTTAATTCCCTATTTTATAATGTGCCCATTCATTTTCTTGTTGGTGGTTTGTCTTAACAAATGAATGTTGATGAATTGGTGTCTCCAATTAATGTTCCCTCTGTGTTTCTGCAGAACAAATAGTGGAGAAAGATGAAGGTCCGTATTACACTCACCTGGGATCTGGCCCCACGGTAGCCTCTATCCGGGAACTCATGGAGGAGCGGTGAGTGATGCGCAATGTCCGAGGAGGAATGGGCAAGTTGTTAATAGAATATGGATTTCTAAGCACTTCTCATGTTCATGCCTTTGCATATCAAGGAATATTGATATTCAGACTGTGGAAGGTTGAATGTGGGGTTCTCACCCCCATTTCTTTAAAATATATTTTTATTGATTTTAGAGAGGAAGGGAGAGGGAGAGAGAGAGATAGAAACATCAATGATGAAAGAGAATCATTGATCAGCTGCCTCCTGCACATCCCCTACTGGGGATCGAGCCCACAACCCAGGCATGTGCCCTTGACCAAAACCCTGGACTCTTCAGTCCACAGGTGGATACTCTGTCCACTGAGCCAAACCAGCTAGGGCTCTCACCCCTATTACTTTGGTGTTTCTTTCTTTCTATAAGTCTGCCCTCCATCGATCCCCCCTCTCCCCTTTTCCTCTCTCTCTGTTTCTTGAAATAGTTTATTGAAGAAATGTGGTTGAATGGCTACATGTCCTATAGAGTTTCCCATTGTCTGGATTTTGCTACTAGCTTTCCGTGGTATCGTTTAGCATGGTCTTCGGCCCTACATGCTGTAAATTGGTAGTTAGAGCTAAAGGCTTGATCAGAATCAGATTGTATTTTCTTTCTTCTTTAAAACACTACGGTTGGTATTTTGTACCTCAGCTAGGAAGTACGTACTGTCCCATCTTCGGCCAGTGGTTCCCCCCGAGTCTTTTTGATCCTAGGTGTCTTGAATAGCTTTCTTAATTTCTCATATGACCTATGTTTGGGGCTCACATGGTGTGTTTATCCAAGAAATCCTGCTTCTTTTTATTGTGGGATAAAAGGATTTAGGAAACAAACTCTGGGTGCTGGGCACATTCATTGCCCCTGGGGTTCTCACTGTTTCGGGACCATTTCAGTAGAAAGAGCGAAGATGTGTGTGTGGGTTTTTCATTTTAATTGTTGTTTGGTGATTAAATACATCATGAACTTACATTGACACGTCCAACTCAAACTCAAGCCTGTAGGGTTTTTACTCAGTAACTCTCCTTTGTTTTTGTTTTTTGAGCAGTGTGTATGCTTAGAGACTTTAAAATCTGGGCAGGTGTCCACAGCAGATGTGAAATGCTCTGAGTTCTAGTATACGGAGAGGTGAAATAGCTCAGGGATTGAGAGCATGTGGCCCCTGGAGCTGGATTGGCCCCTGCCTCTTACTGCCAAGTCACTCAAATTCTCTGGGACCCATTTTCCTTATCTGCAAAATGGAGGTGCTGATAGAAGTATACACACTATGGAGAGCTGTGAGGGTAAACTGGATCTATTGTAGTGATTATTAGTAAGTACTGCAGAGTGTCTCCCTCATACACATCTACTGACTGCATTTTTTAATAACATGCATTAGTATGTCTATAGTAAAGGCAGAGATTATATAGACATACACATGTTTGTTCATATATATGTGGGGTGGGAGGGGGGAGGGGGCGGAAACTGAGTGGTTCGCAAGTTTCCACAAATTTGGGAACCCAATTTTGTCTGACCAGAGAAGCCAGACGAATCCTATCATTAATGTAGCAGGGAACTTGATTTTGAACTAACTCAGAGCATCCCTGAGTAAAAGGTAAGATGGATGGAGGACAGTCATCAGCTGTCATCACTCTTACTTTTATCCTGTACCATCTGGAAACATTTAACTCAAAGTAGCCCATCAGAGCCCTCGCTGGTTTGGTTCAGTGGATAGAGCATCGGCCTGTGGTCTGAAGGGGCCCAGGTTCGATTCCAGTCAGGGCATATGCCCAGGTTGCCGGCTGGATCCCCAGTAGGGGTCGTGCAGGAGGCAGCTGATCAATGATTCTCTCTCTCTCTCCCTCAGCCTTCCTCTCTGATATCAATAAAAATATATTTTAGAAAAAGACAAAGTAGCCCATCAAAAGAGCAGGTGACGGGAGACCCAATCTCTACCTTCAAGCCTGATTGAAAGGGCACCTCATCTGAGTCCATGAGAATGAAACAGATTTAAAACACAGTGTGTGGTGTACACGCGTGCCTGCATGTGTCCACACACATGTGTGTTGCAGTTTGAAGGTTGGGAGGGGCAGCATCTTGGCCATTGACTTTTGTAAGGAGTCCTCACAGCAGATTGAGGGCTGTAGGGGAGTCTCATGTACAAGTTGGGCTCTGGCTCGTGCGGCTCAGTTGGTGGGGCATCGTCCTGTGCACCAAGAGCTTGCTGCTTCAGTTCCCGGTCAGGGCACATGCCCATGTTGCAGGCTCCTCCCCCAGTGGGGCCCTGCAGGAGGCAGCGATCAGTGTTTCGCTTGCACATGGATGTTCCTCTCTCTCTCCCTCTCCCTTCCTCTCTCTCAGAAACTTTTTTAAAAAATATTTAACAACAGCAACAAAATGTACACGTTTGGTCTGGGACAATTTGGGAGGGGGGTGTTTCTTGGTCACAAATGTATGAGATTTATAGATAGCTGTCTAAATAACTGGTATAAAAGGCTTTTTTTGTTTTTGTTTTTTAATATATTTCATTGATTTTTTACAGCGAGGAAGGGAGAGGGATAGAGATTTAGAAACATCCATAAGAGAGAAACATCGATCGGCTGTCTCCTGCACGCCCCCTACTGGGGATGTGCCGGCAACCAAGGTACATGCCCTTGACCGGAATCGAACCTGGGACCCTTGAGTCTGCAGGCCGATGCTCTATCCACTGAGCAAACTGGTTAGGGCAAGACTGTATTTTTGAAACAAGGATTAAAGGATTTATAGTGATAAAGTTGAGGTTTTCCCTTTTCTCCTCCCCCTCTCCCTCCCCGCCCCCCCTCACTGCTTTAAAAATAACAGCCAAGCGTAGATTCTTCAGAAGCTGAATCAAGAGAAGGATTCCTCTCAAGACTAGGAATTCTTGTGGTTTTCCTCAGCAACTGGTTTATTTTTATCTTGGGGACCGTGTAAACCATGCAGCAGGTCGCGTGTGCGTCTTCGCGTTGGCCGCTTGAAAGCTAGAGCTAAATTTGTGTGCCCTGGTGCACCCCCAGTAGGAGGGACCTTTGGCCCATGGGGGCCTGTTCAGGTTCACGCCTGAGTCCTGCTGACAGCACCCTAAGGAGACCTCATCCGCCACCTGAATTTCTCATGTGATGAAATGTCCCAGGCTCATCTCAAAAACATACACAAGACCTCACTGTTCGCGTCCTGTGTACCAACATCGTGTCTGTCTGTCCCACCTTTCCTCTGATTCCATCACCTGTTATTTTTCTCACATAAACATCTTTCTTATGTTCCCTTTGGGAGAAGGAGGAGAGTGAGCGATGGATGAGAATAACCAGGCTGGGGGTCCAGTTTGTGAATGGCTCAGGCTGTCTTTCCCCAGCTCCCCCTCTCTCTGCAGGGCCACTCTACTGCCAGGAGTTAGCCAAAGGCAGGAGGGGAAGCAAACTGAAATCAAAGAGACATTGGTGCTTTTAGCTTACCTGGTAAACATTTGGAGAAAGGAAAGGGAGTCAAAAGGGAACCCTAAAATATTACCCCAGTTTATTACGCGTTCCATACCGCCTGGCTCCCCAGGTCCTCGCGGCCGCTGATGACTGGAATCAGCCCTTCAGACCTGCATCGGAGTGGCTTGCTGCGCAGAGCCACGTGGCCTCTGGCTGGACTGGGTCCTCCACAGCCTAGGGGGTCACTAAACGTTCATTCTAGGAATGAAGAACCAGCCCTGTTCCTCGCAGTGTTTGTGGTAGGGGGGGGGGAGTGGGAGCAGGTCTCGTTACTAGGTGACAGAGGGAACCCTGAAGAAGCCGCTTTAGACCAGTGGTTCTCACCCTTAAGTGTGCTTCCTTCACCTGCAGGGCCTGTGAAAGCACAGATGGCGGGGCTCCAGCCCCGGGTCTCGAGCCCCACGGTCTGGTGTGGGACCCGGGGATCTGCATTCCTCCCAGGGTTCCAGGTGGTGCTGGTCCTGGCACCAGCCTTGAAGAGCCACTGGCTGGGATGGTTAGGTTACCCTCGGGAGTAAGGTTTCCGTTCAGCCTCATCCTGCAGACTTAGTTTAGGGTCTAGGAATTCATCTGTATTTCTACAAGGGCCTCTTCATGATAGGCCAGAGAGTCAGGCATTTAAATAAAAAAAAAAAAAAGAATTACATCTGGAATTGGTTGGTTGTCTTTAAACACTGAGACAGTTCTGGTTTTTCTAAAAATGTCTAGCTGATCATTCAGTGCTTGGCTGTTTGCTCTGGAATCGGAGGTCGACGGCAGGAAGCGCCCTCGCAAGGGTGGGATGGCGGGGAAGCCCTCCCCAGTGTCCTCAGCTCACCCTCCCGTGGGGCCCGATATCCTTCCTGTCCGCCCGGTGGGAGCAGTGGGGTCACCTCCGGCTGCTCTCCCCGCAGCGCCCAGCACACACCGAGCACCCAGCCTCTGCCACGCAGGCCGCTTCCTGATAAACCTCGTTGGATTCAGTGTTTTCCGGGACCAGGACAAAAGCAGCACTCTCTGGTCTTGTCCTCTTGAGCCAGGCCACGCTGTGAATGCCTCAGCGCGCTGTCTGCAAGCACGTGCTGTACGGGACTCACACCGCCTGAGCGTTTAATGTGGGAATTATCAGAAACACTTCTTGTTTCTTCACGGAGACCTTGCGCGAAATAGAGAACTCAGAGAAGCCTTAGATCAGGCTTTAAAACTGCTTGTTCTCTTTTCCAATTACAAAAGTAAAACATGTCTATAAAAGGCCTTTTTTAAAAAAAGTTTATTAAAGGCCTTTTTTTAAAAAAATAAAGCTCTCCAGCTATTCACCTTCCCAGAAGAAACTTAAAAGAAATGTTTACCTTTCAATTTTTTCTGAGCATTTACAAAGATATGCATATGGATATAAAGAAATTATGAACCCAATGGGATCCATCACACTATCCCCATGTTTGCAACTGCTTCCCCTTCCCTTAATTTCTTCCATGCTGAACATGTAATTCTGTCGAGTCCTTTTACATGGCTACATGGTTTTCCATTGCATGGAAATGTGTTTTCTGAGCCAGGCCTATGCTGGACACTTAAGTTGTTTCTGATTGTTCTGTGGTTAATGCAGCAGTGACTATCTTGTGCCTCAGTCTTGGTGAATTTGCACAATTACTTCTGAGGTAGGGATGTCTAGATGTGGAGTGAGGTAGACCATATGTGTAACTGTATTTGTATGTTAACAGTATGTATAACTGGCATAGCCATAATAGCATTCCTTTCTATGAAATAGTATCCTATATAATAAAAGGTTAATATGCAAATTGACCAAATGACAGAATGACCGGTCACTATGATGCTCACTGGCCACCAGGGGGCAGATGCTCAACACGTCAGGAGTGCTGCTCAGCCAGAAGCTGGGCTCACAGCTGGCAAGTGCAGCAGTGGTGGTGGGAGCCTCTCCTGTCTCTGCAGCAGCAGGGGAGCGGGCCTAAGCCGGCAGTTGGACATCCCTCGAGGGCTCCCAAACTGCAAGAGGGCGCGGGCCAGACTGAGGGACTCCCCCCTCCCCCTGAGTGCATGATTTTCGTGCACTGGTCCTCTAGTATTAAAATAATGTGCTGTGGCCAAATTTGATTCACTGTAGCAATCCAAGAGCAGTTTGATTTAGGAAGTCTGTTAAAATAGCATCCCATGCTCATTGACCAGAAAAAAACCATTCAGTCATCTCTCCCCTCAGATGCCAGAAATGTATTTGATGCAAGTAATCAATTCTTTTTTGAAACATTTTTTTAAATGTGATTACGTTTGTTGGGAGTGACCTTGTTTAATAAAGATAATCACATTCATGATTAAAAATCCTTAGAACAGAAGACCCTTTCAAAGTAAGGAAGTCTTTGTGTTTATCCCAAAGGCAGTGGGCTTCATGCTCAGTGATGAGTGGTTGGGAGCATTTCCGGCAAAGTCAGGAAACAAGCAAAGATGCCTGCTCGCACTCAGAAGCACTGCCCAGCAGAGACGAGAGACTGAAATAGAGGCATGGAGAGTAGAAAAGAGATAGTGGCAAGCAACCACTATTTGCAGGTGATATGATCCTGTACCTGAAACTAAAAAGCTACTAAAAATAAGATAATTCAGGGAGATGGCTACTTACATTATTAAGAAAAATTAATGTTTATTGGACTCTTCCCTGGTACCAGGAACTTGAAAGCACTTTAAGTAACGCACTCCATGTGGATTACCTCACGTGACCGATTCCCGAGCCCATGAGGAAGAAGTCACTTCATCTCCATTTTACAGATGAGGAATCTGAGGCCTGGAGAAGTTCCGTCATTTGGCCACAGTCCTTGTAGCAGGAACGTAGCTGGGCTGCCACTCAATCCCAGTCTGTCTGACCTGCAAGACTGTGCTTTAAGCAGCATTACCCCCAGGAAGTTGTGTGGCCCCGAGCAGGTCAGCTCGGCTCCGGGGCCCGAGTTGCACCCCCTTTGAAGGTGCTTTGGTTATTAACCAGACGGTTTCAGCATCCACGCGTGTGCGCCCATGTGCGGGGCCAGCAGAAGTGTGTGGGGCGGCCAGGCGTGTTTACTGCCCGGGGGCATCTCGGAGCCAGCGTGTCCTTTTCGCTCCTCCTGCCTCCATTGTCCTCATCATGTTCAGCTGTCAGCCAGGGACAGTGAGGGCTTCCCGTTTACTTTCTTTCGTTTGTTGAATTTATAAGTAGCTCTCGGGGTGACTCGGCTCACAGGGCTGGACACAAAGGCCTGCACTTGGCCTTGGGCTTGACCGCCTTCCTGGAGGCTCCGAGGCCATCATCAGGGGCGTCCTGCTGGCCTTCTCCCTGGACAGAGCTGGGCCATGACGGGCCAGCAGCCTGGTGGTGGCCACTCTGTCCCCAGAGGCTCTTAGCACAGAGTCAGCATTTACACTTTCTCTCTCTCCTCCGTGGTCCCTGCAGTCACCAGACACCCGCGGAGCTCGCCTTCGCCCTGGGAGTCGCTCTGCTTCGGCTCCTCTGAGCTGTGGTGCTTCTGCCTCCCTCTGCAGGTACGGAGAGAAGGGGAAAGCCATCCGGATCGAGAAGGTCATCTACACGGGGAAGGAGGGGAAGAGCTCCCGCGGCTGCCCCATCGCCAAGTGGGTGAGTGCGGGGACCCCACCGCCGTGGACGCGCCTCGCTCTCGAGGTCTGGGTGTGGGGAGGAGGCCGACAGGGCCACTGGCCAGGACCTCGGAGCTGGCTCCTGGCGCTCGGTCGGGGTCCTTTCTCCCCGCCTCAGCGGTTTGTCCTCCTCTTGTTCACTTGCCGGCCCCGGCCCCTGGGCGCCCTCAGGACCGCTCTTGCCATTGTACTCGGCCCATCCTGTGGTCAGGGCTGTAGAGAGAAAAGAAAGGGGAGCTGGAGATGGAGCCTTCCCCAAGTCTGGTCCCGCTGCGGCCGACTCTTTGACTCCTCTGCCCCTTCTGTGTGCCCGGGCAGGGCCTGGGCAGCAGGTGCAGGGACTCCGGGCAGCCCTGGGGGGAGCCTTGTTCCATGCAGGGCCCTGTCTGTCCTGCAGAGTTCGGCCTGGCTGGGGAGAGTGCTCACCCACGGGTCCCACCTGGGCTCTGTCCTGGTGTCCTGTCCCCTGTCTGGAATGGGCTGGCCAGGCAGAGACAGGGTCACTTCTACCTTTGGCCGTTGCAAGTGAAGCTGCTTGGAGCACGGGCGGCGAGTACCTGTCCGCGTCCCTGCTCAGAGTTCCCCTGGTCGTATTCCTAGGAGTGGGATTGACTAGTTCTGTGGGAATTGTCAGCTTAGCTTTCCGAGGAACTGTCAAAAACTGCTTTCCACAGCACCGCGGTCCTGTGTTTTAACCAAAAACATACGGATGTGCAGCATTTTCTCTGCAAGTGTTATGGGACGACAAAATCCTCGATGTGTTCTGCCTTACAATGTTATCTCTGTATTCCTAAGTCTATATAAGTCATCAGTAACTTAGCTTTTGTAATAATTATTGTCATTATAACGATCTCAGCCTCAGCGGAGGTGACACCCCCAGGACACTGCCCTGAAGACCTGCACCCCCAGGTCTGGTTGGCAGAAGGAGGGTGTGTGGCCCGCTGTGGCTAACGCACCTGCCCCGCCCACTCCCCTCAGGTGATCCGCAGGCACACGCCGGAGGAGAAGCTGCTGTGCCTGGTACGGCACCGGGCGGGCCACCACTGCCAGAACGCCGTGATCGTCATCCTCATCCTGGCCTGGGAGGGCATCCCCCGCAGCCTGGGGGACACCCTGTACCAGGAGCTCACCGACACCCTCCGGAAGTACGGGAACCCCACCAGCCGGAGATGTGGCCTCAACGACGAGTATGTGGGCAGGGCCTGGGCAGCAGGTGCAGGGACTCCGGGCAGCCCTCAGGGGAGCCTTGTTCCATGCAGGGCCCTGTCTGTCCTGCAGAGTTCGGCCTGGCTGGGGAGAGTGCTCACCCACGGGTCCCACCTGGGCTCTGTCCTGGCCGGGGAGGGCCTGTCGACGTGGCTCAGCTTTGCTGTTGTGCCCCATCGACTCGGAGTGTAGCAATTGTGAAAAGTGTGTGAGCGCCCCACTAATACACACCCATCACGTCCACAAAACCTCTCCTTGTAGGGGTTTCCCCCGTTTTTTTACACGAAGATATTTTTACTTACAATAAAATTCATTCTTTGAGGTCCACAGCTTGACGGTTTTTGACAGATGTTTACGGTCATGTAACCATGACCATCATAAATCAAGATACGGAACAGTCCCATCGTCCACAAAACCTCCAGTTCCCCTTTATCGCAGGCCCTTTCCCCACCCCAGCAGTCGCCAATCTTGTTTCCTGCCCCTGTAGGTTTGCCTTTTCAAGAGTGTTACGGAAATGGGTCTGTACCGGGCAGCCTCCTGAGTCTGTCTTCTTCCCTCAGCGCAGCGTTTCCAAACATCGCCTGTGGGTGAAGCTCACTCCTTTTCACTGCTGAGTAGCCTCCCACTGCCTGGACGTACCACCATTTATCTGTCCATTCCCCCAGTGGAGGAGCACACGGGCTGTTTCTGGGTTTTATTCAGGATTGAATTGTAATGTCAGTGTGTGTTTAAAGGCCAGTCAGCCGCTAGGCCTGCAGGGGGTAGGAGTGTTCAAACCCATGGTTCCCGCCGTTCCCCTATCCGTGTGGTCTGTGTCAGAGCTGGTGAGGACATCGGAGTTAAGACACAGAGTAAACCTGTTGGTTGACTAAACTCTTCCCACCTCCTCAGACGACCCATGTGCTTCTCCCAACGGCAGGCCCTCAGGAGTGGGAGCAGAGCCGGCTGCAGAGGGGACATTTGGGAAAGGAGTGGAGGGTGGAGAAGGATGTGGTCCCAGTCGTGGGAGTCCAGTGGGTGCCAGGCCTCAGCAGAGCCTCCCCCAGAGGGAGGAGGAAGATTCTAGAACAACAATAAAACTAATGTGTCTCTGCCTAACACGCGATGTGTGTTGCAGCCGGACCTGTGCTTGCCAAGGCAAAGACCCCAACACCTGCGGTGCCTCCTTCTCCTTCGGCTGCTCCTGGAGCATGTACTTCAACGGTTGCAAATACGCTCGTAGCAAGACCCCTCGCAAGTTCCGCCTCGCAGGGGACAACCCCAAAGAGGTGAGGAGCTCACCGGAGGGAGCGGCAGGGCACCCCGCCCCGTCCCACCTGCTGTCTCTCAGTGTGGGTGGGGGAGGGGGTTAACACACTACCACGCAGACGTATAGAGAGAATGAAACTTGCTTTACTTTCTTCACTAACCTTGTCTTGCTGAGAAACAAGCTCATGTGGGAAATGCACGGAGAGGGGCAGTGAGTGAAAAATTAGGCTTCTCACTTCAAGTGCTTCAGGCTCTTCCCGTTTAAAACCGTCTCTTTAAAGTAAATATTCCAATTTCTCATCAGAATGTGGCCCTTTTAAAGGGTAATTACTTCCCTTCCTTCTTCCCAGGACCTCTTTCAGGGTCTGGGAGGTGTGGCAGGAAGAGGGCCTCTATCCTGGGGCCTTTCTCTGGGCAGTGCGGGGCCTGCGGGGCATCCCTCGTCCGTCTGGTCTGGTGCTGGGAGGACATCTCCGTGCATCGGTGCAGGTTCCTCCTCACTAGGTCCCGGCCTGCTCCTCGGGCCCAGGCTGGTGTCCACGTGTATGGCCTCTAGGTCTGAGGCCTCCTTCCCGCCCAGTGACAGCGAGACGAGGGGCTTCTGGGCCTCCCCTGCTGGCGTGCTCAGGCCGTGGGAACCAGGGCAGGCCACCCCACTCGGCCACTTCCCCTCTGTCGCCCACAAGATGAAGGCTGCCTGGGAGGTGCTCTCCACTCAGAGTTCCAAACGCAGGGAAGGTGCCAGCCTGTCGGGGCTCCCCGTCATTTTCCCTCCAGCCTCCCTCCGGCCTGAGCTCCTGCGAGGGAGGCAGTCCTGGTCCCTTCGTGATTCCAGGCAGCATGTTGACCCCAGCCACGGTGTCCCAGAGCTCGCCCAGCTCTGCAGGCGGGCACTCGCTGGGCACAGTTGTTCTGCCCCACAAATGAGCTTCTGTGCCCAGACTCCCAGCTCTGCTTTTCCGAAGTCGAAGGAAGCATTTCCAGAGGTAGACCCTCTTATTCCTCCCCGCCCAGCTGTTGGACGGTTGTGTGAGCTGGTCTCATCGTCCGATGAGATACTGGACTTCTATTTAGGACAGCACCCCCTCCCCCCGAGGCAGCACGTGCCGTTCTTTCGATGAACGCAGGAGCCCCAAGGCCACCAAGAGCTGGGAGTTCCCAGGCATGAGAACGCATTGGTTTAATTTCTCACCGATGCTTTCCCGTCCCATCAGCTACCATTTCCTGCGCACTTACTAAGTGCTGGGTGCTCTGCCCAGCCCCCACAGGCATCTCAGTTAATTTCATGACGCCCTGATGACCTAGACACATGACTCTTTACTCCCCAGCCCAGGCGCACGGCTTGCCCAGGGCCCTGTGGCAGGAATGGTAAAGTCAGCGTGGAAGCCCAGGCCTGGGTCTCCCCAGAGCCTGGGAGCCTCGCCTTGTACTGTGCTGCCTTTGGGCCTCAGGTGCTGCCGTTGGCCTCTGGGTGGCAGCCAGGGAGGTGCCCTCGGGGATGGCAGCCATTGGTCCTGCTCTTCCATTTCTAAGCCTGTGAACGTGGTCCTCCCTCTTTCTCCTGTTTTCTTCTATGAAAACTTCATGCCTTCGCTGGCAACTCCGCGATGTCCGCTAGGAGCTTCCACAGCCCTCCTCACTCCCCTCCGGACACCTGAAACTTTCTGCCACATGTGGCTGGGGGGCTGCTGCTGCTCCGTCGAGGGCAGCACTGTCTGCTGGGACTTTCTCTGATGATGGAAATGTTCTCTGCTGTCCAGTACAGGAGCCACATGAAGCTACTGGGCATTTCGAATGTGGCTAGTGCAACAGAGGGGCTGAATTTATTTAATTTTAATTAAAATTACCTTCTAGCCCTAGCTGGCTTGGCTCAGTGGATAGAGCATCGGCCTGTGGACTGAAGGGTCCCGCGTTCAGTTCTGGTCAAGCCTGGGTTGTGGGCTCGATCCCCAGTAGGGGGCGTGCAGGAGGCAGCCAATCAAAGATTCTCTCTAATCATGGATGTTTCTGTCGCTCTCTCCCTCTCCCTTCCTCTCTGAAATCAGTAAAGATGTATTTTTAAAAAGTAAAATCACCTTCTATATCAGTAGCCGCACGTGGCTGTGATGTGGGTGTGGAGGGTGGAGCTTTGAAATCTGCCTGTGTGCCTGGCTCAGGACGGGCTCGGGGCCTGGCTGGCTGTGGAGTTTCTAGCACAGACCCTGACCACCCTGACCTGTCTGTGACGTGGGGGAAGGACCCACACTCACTGCTCGTGCTTCCACGGGCTACCCCACCACCCCTACCCGAGGGCATGGGCACTCAGAAGCAAGTGCCGTTTCTGTGGTCTGAGCAGCGCTGGGCTGGACAGCAGCTCAGCAGTCAGGGCGACCGGCAGCAGCTTTTCCTGCTGAGCTTCAGCGTCTCCGACTTGACAGACGCGGCACCGGACCCCTCGCAGAGGGAGGCACCTGGCTTCCTGCCCCTGTGGAAGCCAGTGGTGGTGGTTCGGGGGCGCAAGGCGGGCTGCTCCACGCGTGTGGTGCCCTTCTCCCCGCAGGAGGAAGTGCTGCGGAAGAGCTTCCAGGACCTGGCTACCGAGGTCGCTCCCCTGTACAAGCGGCTGGCCCCCCAGGCCTACCAGAACCAGGTACGAGCCCACATGTCACCCACACCTCCGCCCAGCTCCCTGGGGTAGGGAACTGGGGTGAGCTCTCTGTGCTCCTGACAGGGAAGGCTCAGCCAGAGGGGGAGGGGGATGCGGTTCTCTGATAAGGCCCCTTCCGCACCCACACGGACTGCATCCCAGGCCGCCTCTCCTGCATGCTGGCCTGCAGCCCCCTCCACCGCCTCTGGTCTGGCGTCTACGGGCGAGGCTTCTCACCCACACCCTGCCTCTCACCTAGGGTGTGGAGAGCTCGCAACAGGGACCAATGTTCTGTGTCTCGAGGGGCCTGGAAAGTGCCCCCAGGCCAGGTGAGGGACCCTTCAGCCCAGGAGAGTAATCCCTTCAGGGGCCTCGGCCAGATACCCACCGTCCTGCAGCCCAGAGGCGAGGCGACTGAGAGCCTTCCCCTCGCTTCCCCAACACCCGGCCGATGCAGGCACACAACCCGGGCCACTCGCCGCGGGTCACCCGACAACTGTCCTTGGTCGTCCACACAGGTGACCAATGAGGAAATAGCGATCGACTGCCGCCTGGGGCTGAAGGAAGGGCGGCCCTTCTCGGGGGTCACAGCCTGCATGGACTTCTGTGCCCACGCCCACAAGGACCAGCATAACCTGTACAACGGCTGCACGGTGGTAAGGAAGCCCCACCCACCAGTCCGGGGAGGGGGGGTGAAGGGGGCCGGCCACCTCGTCTCTGCAGACAGGCGGGCTCAAGTGGGGAGGGAACGAGAGAGATTCTCAGACTCTGGGGCTGCCCGCCAGATGCCCTGCTCCTGCCCAGCTTCTGAGAAACCCCTCACCGTGTGTGTCCGATGTGCGGACAGGGCTGGCTTTGTTTTCCGTGATCAGGTGGGTGCTACAGAATGCAGCCCCTTGGGCACCTGGAGTGTGCAGGTGCATGCACCCACGCGCGTGCACACACACACGCACACACACACACACACACACCCCAGTTAGCTAACGTGTGGTTCCAGGTCTCTGTGAACATTTGGACTGAAATCCAAACACCCTCTTGATTCATTCATTGTGCACATGTTGACTGTGCCCAGGTCAGCTCTCAGGCCACCAATAAAATGCACAGCCCCTCCCAAGTAAGTGATGTGTTGTCCGGTGGCGATGAAGACTGTGAGTGAGGGAAAGATGCAGGGGGCTGTGGGATGCAGTGATAGGTGACAGTTTAGAGGCAGAGAGGCCTCCCTCCCTGAGGAGGGGCACCTGGGCTGAGACATGAATGAAGCGCGAGAGTCAGGAGCTGGACATCTGGGGGTGGTGTGCTCTGGACAGAAGGGCCAGCACAGGCTAAGGCTTGGGGAAATGAGGGTAGAGGGCTGGCAGGGACCAGGGCGGTGGGAAGTCCCTGGAGGACTCTTCAGCTGGGGGTGGTAAGATCTCATTCATAAAGTTAGGCACATTTTCTTGCTTCTGCAGATGGAGAATAAAATATGTGGAGTGGGGGGAGGGCAGGGCGGGAGAGAATCAGAGGAAGGCCATCTGGGAGGCTGGGATAGTTATCTAGGCCAGAGTTGATAGGGCTTGGGCAGGAGTGAGGGTCAGGGGATGGGAGGTAACTGGACAGATTTTAGATGGTTTTGAAGATACAGCTGAGAGGATTTGCTTTGGAAAGGAGAGAAGACTAGAGGCCCACCCTAAGGTTTTTAGCTTGAGCAGGTGGGTGAGGGTTGGTATTATTTAACAAGATACCAAATAATGGGGAAGACCAGTTTTGGGGTGAAAAATCAAGAATTCTGTTCTGAGATGCCTGCTAGATCAATGTCTGGGTGGAGATGTGGACTTGGAAGGGGAGGGGAAGGCTGGAGAAATGAACTTGGAACAGGACAGCAGTTCATGGTTAGAGCCACGAGGCCAGATGCAGTCAACAGGAGAGCAAGTGCAGCGAGGGTAGAGCTGGAGTGGGGAACAGGGCTGGAGGTCGGTCCAGCCCAGGATGTGGGGGGTCAGCTCTCTTCTCTGCGAATGAACTAGGATCTGGGCAGACAGGGCTCCCGGGGGCTGAGGCAGAGGCAAGGGCACCAGCACATTCATCGAAAGGGGGGCTCCCTGAGTCGGGAGCAGCTTGTGTCCCTGTGGAGATTGAGGATTCCCACTAGGATGTCATTTCTCCACCTTGTCTTCCTTCTCCATGGCCAAGGCTGAGAAGCAAGGTGGGGCAGGCTCCTGTCTAGAGTCTCTGACGAAGGGTTCTAGCTGAAATAGCGAGAAAGGGAGGACCCTCCCGGGTTAGGAGAGGGGCGGGGAAGAGGACGGGCACAGGAGCAAGGTGCACGGGAGGGTATTGGGATCTCAGAGCTTCTAGAGTTTGGAGTGACAAGAAGTAAACTTCCCAAGTATGCATTGCAAAAAGAAATTAAATAACAAGAAAGGCCCTGGCTGGTTTGCTTAGTGGTTAGAGTGTTGGCCCATGGACCGAAGGGTTGCTGGTTCCATTCCCAATCAAGGGCATGTGCCTCAGTTGTGGGTTTGATCCCTGGCCCCGGTTTGGGCTTATGTAGGAGACAACCAATCGATGTGTCTCTCTCACATCTCCTCTTCCCTCTCCTCCCCTCCCCTCCCCTCTCTCCTCTTCCCTCCCTCCTCTCCTCTCCCCTCCCTCTGGTTTGATCCCTGGCTCCAGTTTGGGTGCATGTGGGAGGCAACCAATCGAAGTGTCTCTCTCATATCGATGTTTCTCTCACTCTCCCTCCCTCCCCTTCCTCCTTCCCTTCCATTCCCTCTGGAAATCAATGGGGAAAATGTCCTTGGGTGAGGATTTTTAAAATGAAATAAATAACATTAAGAAAGTATAAATAAAGTAAAAATTGCCTGAAGTCCCATAGAGATAACCAGTGTTAGCATTTTGATGACGATTCATTCATTCACCTGAATGATGGCTTAGTTGGTTGCAGGTTCAATCCCTGGTTGGGCACATACAGGAGACAGCCACTTGATGCTTCTCTCTCACGTCAGTATTTCTCCCCTCTACCTCCCCCGTCTCTCAAGTCAATAAAAACATATCCTCTGGTGAGGATTTTTTTTTTTAATACTTAAAAAAGAAAAGATAGTCGACACAAGAATAGAGAGTAAAGCTCCCACCTGCAGCCGTGATGCCCAAGAGGAAGGTCAGCTCTGCTGAGGGGCAGGGGCTGCGAGGGAGGGGCCCAAGAGATGGGCGAGGTTGTCAGCTAAACCTGCTCCTACAAGAGTGGGAATGAAGACAAGAAGGCGACAGGAAAGGGTAAATCTCCAGACAAAAAAAGTGCAAACAAAGGGGAAACGGGCCCAAGTGACTGACCAGGAAACCTAAAGGTCTCGCTTGGAAAACAGAGAAACTAAAAATGAGGAGAGTCTAGCCTCGGATGGAGCTGGAGAAAGAAATCCGATTAGTATCATGTACACCTTGTCTCACCAGTGGTCCCTACCTCCCTTCTTGTACAATCCAGAGGAATGTTTTTAGCAACTCTTGTAAATGCAAGTTGTTCAGTGGCTCTAGAAACGTTTTTTAAAAGGAGGGAAATCCATCTCATCCCATTTCTTTTTTTTCTTTTTTTTTTAGTATAAATACCTTTTTTTTTTTTAAGAGGTGAAACCATTTGCTGGTTGTTGATTTTTGGTTACAACCAGAAAATAGTGGGATATTGAATATGAGAGGCCTGGATTGTCTTGGGTGTCCATTTAACATTCCGTGGGTGGGATAGTGTTACGTCCTATAACACAACGCAGTTTACTCAATGGTAGCTTTGCGTCAGGCAGCCCTGCATTTAACGCGTCTTGAACATTTGAAGTTACTTCTTTTCCCCAGGTTTTTAGTAGAATTGTTTCCTAAAGAAAACCGTTCCTTCACCTTGGGTCTGTCTGCCTACTGTGCATCTGTGGCCTCTTCGGGGTGGTAGCCCCGTCTCCCTGGTCACTTCGTTGAGTGCTGTGAAAGCTTGAAAACTTGATTATGTAGCATATGTGACATTGAGTTGTGAATTGGTGGGACTTTGATGTAATAGCATATCGACATTGGAAGGTGTTGGTACTTGATACTCTTTAGGGAAAGTTGGCCTCCATATTGTAAGCTGGAAAGTCACTAGAACAACTGTTCAGAAAAGAATCACAACGACATGTCTGTTTAGGTTTTTGGTGCGTACTCAAGAATTGTGTACAAGTTGAAATGTCTGTGTACTTATCCTCAAAACAACCAATAAAATCTTAATTATGAAAGGGAAAAAAGAGCAGAGAGTAAACATATCACCAGAGGATATGTTTTTATTGACTTGAAAGACGGGGGTGGTAGCGGGGAGAAACATTGACGTGAGAGAGAAACAAACTTTGTTAGTAATCAGAAATGCAAATCAACAAGATACATTTTGATGATCAGCAAAACGTTTTGATAACAAAATTCTTAGCAAAAGTATAGGAATATCAAAACTCACAATCTAGAAATACGGGTTAAATACTGATGCTAATTATTGTGGAGGGTAGTTCAGCAGTATGTGGCAGCTCTACTTCACAGTGTTTGTTCTAAGGAATTACATATCTTAAAAATTTAGCCAAAAAAAGAAGGTATTGTTTATGATAGGGAAAATTTGGAAACAAGTTTAAATGGTAAGGAAGGATTCCTGAAATAAATTAATGCATTAACACAGTAGAACCAGCTCCTAAATCATATTGAAGGAGAATATTTCATGCATAAGAAAATATTTATACTATTTATATTTTTTATTTTTTTAAATATGTTTTTATTGATTTCAGAGAGAAAGAGAGAGGGAGGAGAGAGAGAAACATCAATGATGA
Source organism: Murina feae (assembly GCA_004026665.1). Taxonomy (NCBI): domain Eukaryota; kingdom Metazoa; phylum Chordata; class Mammalia; order Chiroptera; family Vespertilionidae; genus Murina; species Murina feae. The sequence continues at coordinate 65,951 of PVJC01002001.1, read as the reverse complement.
GAGAGAATCATTGACTGGCTGCCTCCTGCACACCCCCTGCTGAGGATGGAGCCTGCAGCCAGAGCCTGTGCCCTGACCAGGAACCGTGACCTCCTCCTGGTTCATAGATCGATGCTTAACCACTGAGAACACCAGCTGGGCTACACTTTTTTTTTTTAATGAAGTTATTATAGCACTGCATGCAGAACATGCTCCTATTACCAGAAGGTAGTGTGCGCATGCATATATGACCAGAGTTCACAGCAACTAACTTCTGGGCAGCGGGATTATGGAGAAAGTTTTTATTTCCTTTTTGCTGGCATGAGTTTCTACAACAAGCACATGTAGTTTTTAATAAAAAGGAAAAGTATTTTAAGAGCAGAAGGAGGCTGTGTGTTCAGAGCAAGGAGGAGAATGAGGCTGCAAGATCTAGCACAATGGCAGTAATGCTGGTCTCCCAGCTCTGACCCCCGCAGCCCTGACCCGGCCCCCTGCCGGCCAGGTGACCCCAGGCCAATCATCTCATCCCCTCTCAGCATCATGAAGATCACACGAGAGCCCTAACTGGTGTGGCTCAGTGGATAAAGCGTCGGCCAGCGGACTGAAGGGTCCCCAGTTCGATTCCGGCCAAGGGCACATGCCTGGGTTTTGGGCTTAATCCCCAGGGGGGGGGCAAGCAGCAGTCAGCCGATGAATGATTCTCTCTCATCATTGATGTTTCTATCTCTCTCCTCCGAAATCAATAAATATATATATTTTTTAAAAAAGATCACGTGAGGGAGTGTGAATGGACATGCTTTGAAGGCTCTAGAGCAGTGGTCACCAATCTTTCGGGCATCAAGGGCCACCAGTGGTCTGCGGGCCACCGGTTGGCAACCGCTGCTCTAGAGCATGCTGTTACTCTGTGAGCCCAGACAGATGTGCTTTGTGGGCAGTCCTTGGGGTAATAGGGAGCGTTAGGCCGAGTGGGGAAGGGGTGTCACCAGTGGGGCACGCTCAGCCCCTTTGCCCCGTGTTGGGCTCCTCTAACTCGGTGTCCCTCCCTCTCTCTGCTGGGGCAGGTCTGCACTCTGACCAAGGAAGACAATCGCTGTGTGGGCAAGATCCCCGAGGATGAGCAGCTGCACGTGCTGCCCCTGTACAAGATGGCCACCACGGACGAGTTTGGCAGCGAGGAGAACCAGAACGCCAAGGTGGGCAGCGGGGCCATCCAGGTGCTCACCGCCTTCCCCCGTGAGGTCCGCCGCCTGCCAGAACCCGCCAAGTCCTGCCGCCAGCGGCAGCTGGAAGCCAGGAAGGCGGCAGCTGAGAAGAAGAAGATTCAGAAGGAGAAGCTGAGCACCCCGGAGAAGATCAAGCAGGAGGCCCTGGAGATAGCCGGCATCTCCACGGACCCAGGTATGAGGGGCGCGGGCACCCACCGGGCGGCGTGGGTGCTGGTGGGTGGTGGACCTAGACGGCTCCCTCACTGCCCCCTTCCTGCCTCAAGATAGCACTGCAGACACAAAAGTCCTGGCGGCCCTCTGTGCCACCTGGACCACCCCATTATCTTAATTCTGTCAGGGTGGTAGCCACAGCAGCCCCAGGACGCCATACCTGGTAGGAGATACCATGGGAGCAAGTGCAAGGAGGTCGTCTTAGCCTCCGAGCTTGCTCACTCCCTCGCGGGGAGTCTGGACGGGACCACGGCTTCAGGCATGTGGGCTGCAGCGGGGGCAGCAGGTGGACTAGCCCTCCTGCCTCCTGCCCCTTGTCCCTGCCGTGGCTGCCATGAGAGGTGCTTCGGGGAAGACTTGGGGAGCAGGCCAGGGGCTCTGTAAGCCGCTTCTCCCAGGGCCTCCGCAGGTCTGGGGGGCCACGCGGAGTGGCACCAGCCTCACTCGTCTGGCCTGACCTGTAGCAGAAACCTCTGCGGGAGGGGGGCCCCACCCCCACCCTGCCCGGGGCTCGGCAGCTGTGGTCCTCGCTGCTCCTCCTCCATCTTGCCTCCCGTTCTCCCCAGGCCTGTCTCTGAAGGGCGGGCTGTCCCAGCAGAGCCTGAAGCCCTCGCTGAAGGTGGAGCCCCAGAACCATTTCAGCTCCTTCAAGTACAGCAGCAACACGGTGGTGGAGAGCTACTCGGTGCTGGGCAACTGCCGGCCGTCCGACCCCTACAGCATGAGCAGCGTGTACTCCTACCACTCCTACTATGCACAGCCCAGCCTGGCCTCCGTCAACAGCTTCCACTCCAAGTACGCGCTCCCGTCGTTCGGCTACTACGGCTTCCCGTCCAGCAACCCCGTCTTCCCCTCGCAGTTCCTGGGGCCTGGCACCTGGGGGCACAGCGGCAGCAACTGCAGTTTTGAGAAGAAGCCAGACCTCCACGCTCTGCACAACAGCCTGAGCCCGGCCTACGGTGGTGCTGAGTTTGCCGAGCTGCCCGGCCAGGCTGTTCCCGCGGACACCCACCACCCCACTCCTCACCACCAGCAGCCTGCTTATCCAGGCCCCAAGGAGTATCTGCTTCCCAAGGCCCCCCCGCTCCACCCGGTGTCCAGGGACCCCTCGCCCTTTGCACAGAGCTCCAACTGCTACAACAGATCCATCAAGCAAGAGCCAGTAGACCCGCTGGTCCCGGCCGACTCCGTACCCAGAGACCCTGGTAAGATGGGCAAAACACCTCTGCCCGAGGCGTCTCAGAATGGCGGACCCAATCACCTGTGGGGACAGTACTCAGGAGGCCCAAGCATGTCCCCCAAGAGGACTAACAGCATGGGTGGCAGCTGGGGTGTGTTCCCTCCCGGGGAGAGCCCTGCCGTCGTCCCCGACAAGCTCAGCTCTTTCGGGGCTGGCTGCCTGGCGTCCTCTCCCTTCTCGGAGGGCCAGTGGGGGCTGTTCCCGGGGGAGGGGCAGCAGCTGGCCCCCCAGCCCGGCGGACGGCTGCGAGGCAAACCCTGGAGCCCCTGCAAGTTTGGGAACAACACCGCAGCCTTGGCTGGGCCCAGCCTGACTGAGAAGCCGTGGGGCGTGGGGCCCGGGGATTTCGGCTCTGCCCTGAAAGGCGGTCCTGGGTTCCAAGACAAGTTGTGGAGCCCCCTGAAAGGGGAGGAGGGGCGGATCCCCACCCCGGGGGCCGGCCCGCTGGACAAGGCCTGGCCGTCCTTCGGGATGCCCCTGGGCTCCAGCGAGAAGCTGTTCGGGGCCCTGAAGTCCGAGGAGAAGCTGTGGGACCCCTTCGGCCTGGAGGAGGGGACCGCCGAGGAGCCCCCCAACAAGGGGGCGGTGAAGGAGGAGAAGGGCAACGCGGAGGAGGAAGAGGAGGAGCTGTGGTCCGACAGCGAGCACAACTTCCTGGACGAGAACATCGGCGGCGTGGCCGTGGCCCCCGCCCACGGCTCCATCCTCATCGAGTGCGCCCGGCGGGAGCTGCACGCCACCACGCCCCTCAAGAAACCCAACCGCTGCCACCCCACCCGCATCTCGCTGGTCTTCTACCAGCACAAGAACCTCAACCAGCCCAACCACGGGCTGGCCCTCTGGGAGGCCAAGATGAAGCAGCTGGCGGAGAGGGCGCGGGCGCGGCAGGAGGAGGCCGCCCGCCTGGGCCTGGGCCAGCAGGAGGCCAAGCTCTACGGGAAGAAGCGCAAGTGGGGGGGCGCCGTGGTCGCCGAGCCCCAGCATAAGGAGAAGGGGGTCGTCCCCACCCGGCAGGCGCTGGCTGTGCCCACAGACTCCGCGGTCACCGTGTCCTCCTACGCCTACACGAAGGTCACTGGTCCCTACAGCCGCTGGATCTAGGTGCCCGGCTGCCAGCGTACCTCAGCGTCGGGCCCGCCCGAGCTGCCTCTGTGGTGCTTTTGCCCTCACACCTGGGGGCGGGTTGGGGGTGCAGAAGTCTTTTTATCTATATATACATATATAGATATGCATATATATGTATTTATGGTCCAAACCTCAGAACTGACCCGCCCCTCCCTCCCCCCACCTCCCCAGCACTTTGAAGAAGAAGCTACGGCTGTCGGGTGATTTTTTCGTGATCTTAATATTTATATCTCCACATTGGCTTTCCCCCCTTATTGGGGGGCTTTTATTTTCTCTTGTTTTTAAAACTCTATCCTTGTATATCACAATAATGGAAAGAAAGTTTATAGTGTCCTTTCACAAAGGAGTAGTTTTAAATTCCATTTAAAATGTGTATTTATTGGATTTTTTAAAAGCGACAATAGTAATGGTAAAGGATGGTCAGGAACAGCCAGACGCGCTCATTCCTGCCCAGGCTTCAGGGCCCAGCGAGCCTGGCCCCACGGGAGCTGACGAGGCTCTCGGCCGCCTGCCCCTCATGAGCCAAGTGCAGAGTGTAGCTACCCAGTCCGTCCCTAGGACAGACCCGCCTTCCCGCAGGGGAGGGAGCCCTCAGGACGGCTCCCGTCCGCTCCGGGAGGATGGGAGAATCTGTAGGAGAACATCTGGGGTCCCTCTTCCAGGCACCCGCTTGGAGTTGGGGGGTGGGACTGGTGCACCCAGGCCAGGCACCTGAGAGGCCGACGGAGATTCCCCCAGAAACCAGGTTGGAAGTAGACGGCTTCGAGCTCGCTAGTCACCACACTGAATCCTCTCTGTCCGTAACTTGTCACGTCGCAGGATGTCACGGTTCCTCAGGCGGCAGCACCTCGAGATGGCGCTGGAGTCGAGAGGCCCTTCGGAGCCTTTTCCACCGAGTCAACAAGCCGGTGAATAATACCCGCCCGGAGGCGTGTGTCTGATTGGCAATGTCTAAAAAATGCCCCAAAGTCCGTGCTGACACCGAAAAAGGGCTACCGTATCTTTAAAAGCAAGAAGTTGAACCCAAGCTGTGAAAAGCCAGCATTGCCCTGTGTGCGCGGTGCTGCGCCTGGTGCTGTAGTTTCGTGCTGGGACTTGCTGGGCGCTGGGGGCAGGCGCGTCCTGCGGGAGCTCAGCCCGCCCGCCCGCGTAACAGCAGTAACGCATCTCCTCATTCCTGGATTTTCACGTCGGATAATGGTGCATGCCTCCCCCCGAGCCCACCCCCCCCACGCTATCATTTGGGGAGTGGGCCTACACTTCACGATTTTTAAATGCAAGAGTCAAACGTTTTCAACTGGTAGCTATGATTTTCCTCCCCAATGGGTGCCATTTCTCTCTTCAGTCGTTTTCTCCTTCTCCTTCCTCCCCTCTCCACCACTTTAACACACTCGCTCGAAAAAATTCTGGTGCATTCGTTCAGTTCTTGGAAATGAGAATGTGGTGCTTAATTTCCCCAACATGGTTGAGAGAGAGGTTGGTCCTGGCAGGTGGAAGCAACATCCGTGGGCAGCAAGTCCGCCTTCTTGAGCGTTGGCGTTGCCTGTGGCATTGGCTGCAGCTGTGTCCGTCCGTGTGGGCGCGTGGTGAGCGGGAGGCTCTGAGGACACCGCGCGGGAGGCGGCCGAGCCCTGAGAGGAACAGCAGGTATCCGTTGAGCAGTCTTATTCAGATGTGGGTCTTTGTACGACAAGTGGAACAATCAGATGATGGTGCTAGAGGCAGGTTCCTGAGCTCCCAGGTGCCTTGTGTGAGCGCTGAGAGCCGCCCGCGGTCACCGTCCGGGAGCGCTGGCGGAGGGAGGGCCGCAGTCACGTCCTGAGCATTTATGTGGTCTGGTTTTAACTGTAAATAGTGAAAGATTTTTTTAAGCACTTTTGCCTAGATTTAAACAGCAACTTGAAAAGAAAAAGTATGTTTTAACATGTAATTGTGGGAGAAACTGTAAATAGTAGCTGAATATTTAACGTGCTTTGTCTATCCTTCACTTTTACCATATTCTGTAAAGTTGCATTTATTTTACAGGACAAAAAAAAAATGAAATATTATTGCTTTTGAAATAAATACCCAAGAGCTTATCAGGATTTAGAATTACTCAGATTTATAGGAAAAACAAAAAAAAAAACACCTCTGACCTTCGGTTGGACAAGCTAAAGGAAGCAGAGTGTTTAATGAGCATGCTGATTTTCTAGTTTTGAGGAAACGTGGGGTCCTTTAAATGCTATTTTGCTTATCGCATCAGTACTTTTATGCAGGTCTCATTTGACTCCGTGCATAGGTAGATACGGGGGTGCCTTGAAAACTTCATTTTAAATGATCTGAAGCAAGAAATACAATATTTTACGAAACGTTTTGGAGAATGTGACCGTCTGTGTGACCCGGGAAAGCCCCCGGTCGGCTGTTGGTTTGGAAGGTCCCGAGTGAACCCAGGTGATTCTGATACTTGGCATGTGTGAGTCTTCCCGACGTGTGTTAAATAGACTCTCTCCCTCGCCACCCTTCGGTAGCAAAGCCATTCGCGGAAAAGAGAATCCAGTCCAAGCTCAAAGCATGTGATGTCTGTGCCCCACCGCCCGCTCCCTGCCCCCAGCTCACACAGCCTTCGGTGCATAAATTTCTAGAAGAGCAAACAAAACCGGCTGCGCAGAGGCGAGGCGAGAGGCAGCCTCCATTGGATGTCCCCATCCCCTGAGAAAGGTGTTTCAGAAATTAGGTGGTGCTGTGGCCACGCTCAAGCCCAGGCTGATTTGTACACACTACGCGTATAACCTACCTCAAGTCTCAGTCATTAAAATTAGCGTGCTTTAGACGTATATTGAAAAAGGAACTATGCACAGCTCTTTATTCCCTCCCCCCGCCCCTCGCTGAAGGTTTCTGAAAGAGGAAAATCAACTCTTTATTTTGTACTGGCACTGTCATTTTTTTTTAAGTCCTAAAGACGACTAACCAGACATTTGTATCATGAAAAGAAAAATAAAGCCATTGCAACTAGAGAACCTGACAGCATGACCAAGTTCTGAGAGTCATAACAACAGACAGTGATGGAGTCTTCTAGTCACCCCCCCCCCCCCGCCGCCCCCGTGTGCCCCGTCCGCAGGCGCCATCCACACGCAGTGCTGACCGTGGGTTCCTCTTGTTTCGTTTCCCCCCCTCCCTGTTGTGTGCAAGGGACGTGCTTGCAAAGTTCTGTGCTAAGAGGTTTTTAACGTGAAAATTGCTTCGCGGCAGGTTCTCACACAATAACTGGTGCTAGCTCAAGAAACCATTATTCGGCCATTGGGAATCCTGACGGAAGGTGTGTCGTGGGTTTGAGGTGTTCTGTTTCTGTCGTTGTTGGGTTTGGGTGTTTTGGGCCGGGCCTCCGTGTCTGCTTTGCCTTCTCGCCGAGATGACAGTGGTGTGCGTGGGAAGAGGTCACACCTGCCCCTTCTCGGTCCTTCCACCAGCCTCTGGGATACCGTCGTGGGCAGAGCAAGGGGTCTTGGGCGTGCGAGCGCGAGGGAAGAAGTAGCAGAGCTTACCCGTTTGGTAGTTAGCGGCAGCAGGTGTGTGGACGGCTGACGATGAGTCGCCGGTAACCTGATTTCTTGGCGCGAACTCCCGCCAGACCTGGTGACCGTTACCCGCCGCCAGATCCCCGGCCCCGGCAGAGCTGGTGGAAAAGTAGGATGACATCCCTGACGTGCCTCAACCAGTCTCTCCTTTCGTTATGAAGTTGTGTTTTATGGACTAGGAAGCGTTTTTATGAATTGAAGTCGTCTCAATAAAAATGGTGCTATGGTGTTTCAATGTGACTGTCCCCGATCCTGACCTGCTGAGGTGCTATCAAGGTTCTGAAACCACAACCAACCAAAAACGAGGTGGGCTCCAGTCTCTCGTGGCTTCTTTTCCCCTCCCTGTTTTGGTGCTGTCTCCTTAGACCTCTGTTGACCGTGCTACCACCTGCTCTGAGCAGTATTTCTGTTTTGTTTCGTTCTTCTTCCCTTGGTGGCCAAACGCGGAAAGGCAAGTCGCAAAGGCAGCCCGCTCCCCGACTGCGGAGGGGGGTGGCCTGCCTGGCTTGGCTGGTGCTCTAGTTCCAATTCTGTCTTCTCAGGCCTACAGAGAGAGGAAGGGCTTCGTTTCTTTTTCTTTTTCTTTTCTTTTTTTTCCAGGAAGGGGACTCGGGTTCTCTGCCTCTTCCAACATGGCAGGCATTCTCATAGCCAAGGACACAGGTTCTCCTGCAGCCCAGGGTGCCAGGTAGACCTCTCTCAGAGTCCCCAGGTGCTGTGCACGCCAAGGCGGACTGAGGCTCTCCTTCCTCCCCTGGCATCGGCGGGGCCCCTTCCTTGGCTCCTCACGGCCTTTGCCCAGTGTTGCTTCTGCCTCTCACCAATGACCCCTCGTGTTCAGACTGAAGGAAGAAGCTTTTTTTGCTCACTCGACGCCACTGAGGCTGCTTTTTAGTTGGTGCTATTCTAAATTTCCTCTTGGGTCCACAGAAGTTGATGTTTTAAAAACTCAACAGGAAGCTCCATTTTGTGTCATCCACTGTCACAATAATTTTTTTTAAATACCTCAAAAACACGACAACATGACAGCGTTGGTAAAGTAGGTTCCGTGAGGGTCCGATACCTGCAGCTTGTCCATTTGATGATGGACTTGACCTTGAAGAATCTGGGGTCATTTCATTTTCCATTCTTCAGCAGTTAAAATGGCAGAGCGCCTCAAGGAAGGAGCATGGTTGACTTTATTTCATTTTCTTCTTCGGTTCTGCTTTTCAATAGAATGTGAATTTCCTGTGGCCATCTCATGGAGCTTTTTCGGTCATTGTTGCTGTCATTTGAAATGACTCCCTCACAACCTAGTTTGATCAGCCAGCTGCATCGACGGTAGTGCACGGCCAATTCCAACATAACCCTGGACCAAAACGAATACTTTTTGAGGTGCGTGCCCCCAGCATAGGGTACACAGTCCCACACCCACACCTGCAAAGTTTTTTTCCTACATGCGAGGCCTTGCCTCGGCGCTCCCAGCCCTTTCTCCCGCACAGCTGCCGGCAAGAGCGAAGCCATAGGCTTCTCCCTGAGTAGAGACCGCAGCACAGACATAACGCAAAGTCTAACATTGCTTTAGCCTAAGAATTAGTGAGTGATTTGGCCTACTTCCTCATTTGCTTCTCTTCTGATATCAGGGATGCTTTGTGTAGTGGTATGATTTGCTCTCTCTCTCCTCATCTTGACTACCCATCATTCAGGGATAACTTGTCACTAGTCACATGGGGAATTAAAAAAAATACTATTTGGCTCATTTGAACATCCAAATTTTCTTGGTCCCAACACCTGTTTTCTTTTCGAGGGGAAAAAGGAGGAGAAAAACAGGAGTGATGTTGTTTCTTTCTCGCGTACTCCAGTTTAAAAAGAAACGAGGTCAGGTCCTACTGTGGGCATGTACACGCATTAGATTTGATCTAGAGCCCCTCTAGCTTTTTGATGTGTTTTATTTCTTCTCTCTTTGAATTCCTGTTTGGTTACTTGGCTTCCAATGGAGGTGAACTTAACAACCATACTTGAATATTCCGTCTTGACTTTGTAACTGTGGCTACTTGAAATGAAGTTTATCTGGGGTTGATGGATGAATGGTAGATTTTTGCAATGTCTCAAGGCAATAGGATGTGTATTATTAAACTGTAGATATTCTTAGTACAGTAAATTTATGCTGATAATTTTATTTTGTATAATTTTTACCTTTTTGTTAATATTTTTCCTCCCACTTTATTGGTTTGCCTCCTTACTCTCTCTTCTCCCCCAGTGTTTCAGTAAATTTAATTTAGGGTGCCTAGAAATTGCAAGTATGTATCCTTTTTTGATTTGTATTTTATTATAATTTACACAAACGTCTGGGTTTGTGAACTGTATTACTCCTGGTATCTTTAAAATATTGTGGGTGTTTTAATAAATTTTATATTTATTTTTTGCACTCAAATTCCGTGTGGGTTCTTCATTCTACCACCCCCCCCCCCGCCCCAAAGCAGACCCCGATTGGGGTGTTCACAGCGCACACTAATCCCACCCACAGGCTATAGATTGGTTGGGGGTGAGAACAGCCCCAGGTGTTAGACTCGGGACATCAGAGGGGACCTGGGTTCGGCAACTTCCACCTTGAGTTCTGGCTAAGAAAGAATTCAGAATCAAGACTCAAACAATAAGAAAAAGTTTTTTTAGAAAGTCACAGAGATTGAAGAAGTGGGTGATAGAAGAAATAGGCTCAGGAAGCAAAAGAAGGCCCCTTGGAGCTTAGAAGAGAGAAGGGTGAAGGTGAGCTGCCTGCAGGGAGGGAAGAGGCTCCAGTGCAGGGAGCACAGGGCTGTGACGGGAGGGGCCTAAGGGGAGGATCTCAACAGAATGTTCATCAGCTTCCCAGGAGTGTCCTGTCAGGGCACGGTCACCCCTGATTGGTCGGTGCCAGGATGGGGGGTCATTAGTCAGTGCAGCTGGTCCTGAGGTCAGCCATGGCCCAGCTTGTCTGGTTTTGCAGCTTTTCTGGGCCTGGAGCTGAAACACAACGGAGGCCTAGATGTAGGATTTGAAACAGGTCAGAACCTCATTGTCCTGGGGGCTTCATGCTTGAATGCGGTTCTCTGGCCCCCTTTATTGTCCCCCCTCTGAGGAGGTGTAACCTGCATGACTAGAAACATGCCAGGGGAAGAGAGGTCAGGGGAGGATCTGAACCCCATGACCAGCGACATGGAAGGTCAGGGGGTCTACACTGCATGACCAGCGACATGCTGGGGGAGGAACAGTTACCCTGGGGCGAGGTCCTTGTTTTCCCTGTTGCCAGGCACCCGGGGGGCTCTCCGCCCTGGTGACTTTCTATACCTGGCCCATCATCCTTGCTCTCACGGCCTACACAGGTTGTCAATGTACAAACGTCCTGCCACCGGCAAAAAGTAATGTTTCAAAGCTGTCAACTGTTAAAACTGGCCATAGCTGGAAAACAGATTTTTTTTTTTCTTTCTCATGTGTTTCTCCTTTTGTTTTCCCTTTTCTTTCTTCCTTTTATCATTCAGTTTGGAGAGCAACACTCCCTCCTCCCCTATTCAGGTTGTTCACTTCTAATGTTACGTTTGCTAAAGGATCCCCGATCCAGCTCCAGTCTGAGGGCCTGGACCCCATGTCTAGAAGGAAGGGCCAGAGATGGGGCCTGGGTTTGGCTGCCCTTGGAGCAAGGAGCTCTCCCATAAGGCCTCATGCTCGGGGCTACCTCTGTTCATTCAGATGGTCAGTTGTGGTGGCTGATCCTGAAAAGGGAATTATCATCAAGGAAAGCAAAAGAGGGGACACTTGGAGGGGAGACTGTCCCCCTCCTGCTGGAAACATCTGTTTGAAACAGATCCATATCTCCCAGACCAGCTCCCCGCTGTCCATAAAGACCTCAGCATTCTTTCTGATTGATGCCAATATCCTGTTAAGCCACCAGACAGGAGAGCACCTCCCTGAGGGCATCGGGGTGAAAACCCCTCAGGCCGCCAGCTGGCCGCCGGGAGGCTGTCACCCCATTTTGTTTCCCTTCCCATAGAAGCGCTGGGTGTGCCTGGGCACGCATGGCTACCAGGACCCTCGCACACGTTTGTGTGTTTTCCACTGGCATCTTTGAGCTGAAAGACCCTAGGCCTGCCCTGCCCCAGCCCTTGTGTGCTGGACGCATTCCCAGGAACTGAGTGCGTGGGGACCGGGACATCCCTGCTTCTGCAGGGGCTGACTCGCTCCTGGGTCACTATAGATACGCTTTCATCTCTCCTTATACAAACTCCATGTTAGCTATAGAAAAATTAGAGGACTGAAGTTTTACTTTTTTTTTCCTGAAATCCCACCACAAGAGAACCACATATTGGTTGCAAACATTTTCTTAAAGTATAAATATAACCATATGTGTGCATACACTTTTAAATGGAATAATGCTTTGTTGTCATCGTTTTTTCACTTAATACATCTTTAAATACCAGTGCTACAGAACTACACCTTTTTGGAGTTGCCTACCATTTCACAGGATATGGGAGCATTCAATCATCCACAATACGGCTGAACTCGGAATCCCCACCTGCGGCAACTGCAAGTTGAACGAGTCTACTCTGCCTCCGTCCAGGTCCCACCCGCTGACTTCTCCCTGCTCTGGGAAGCAAACCCGTTAATCCCCTGCCATGAGACCACATCCTTAATTCCCTGGTCCTTGTGACATCGCTCCCCTCCCCGCATTCCCCCATCTTGAACGCCTAGAGCATTCTTATATCAGGGTTTCTAGAAATAAACACTTTCCGATGGAATCTGGCTGTCCAAAGCCAAGCATAGAGACACCAAGGTTTAACCTTTTAAAATATATTTTTATTGATTTCAGAGAGGAAGAGAGGGAGATAGAAACATTAATGATGAGAGGGAATCATTGATCGGCTGCCTCTGCACTGCCCCCCTCGCCCCCCCCCCAACTGAGGATCAAGCCCACAACCCAGGCAGGTGCCCTTGACTGCAATCAAACCCAGACCCTTTAATCTGCAGGTTGATGTTCTATCCACTGAGCCAAATTGGCTAGGGCCGAGGTTTAATTTTTTAAGCCTCTGAGTGGCTCCGTGGAATGGAAAGAGCCCCCTCTGAGCCATTTCATCTCCCAATGTCATTTTCTTTGTCTATAAAGCAGACTAACGATACCACATAAGATTGGCCTGATGATCAGAAAACAACTGTAGGAAAAGTTCAGGCATTTGGGACACGGCAGGGAATGGAGCTATTGTAACTACTCATAACATATCCAAACATTAGGGCCCTAACTAGTCATGAACCATGGTGACCCCTTATGTGAGCTCCTGCCAAGACGGGTCCCCAGTCCCAGCCTTCCTGCCATTCATCTTGTTTTGTTTTTAATTCTTTATTGTTTAAAATATTACACACAGTATTATATACGTCTCCCTTTTCCCCCATTGACCTTTCCCCGGCAACCCCCAGTCACCTTGTTTTTAATTCTACACACGGCATTTGCAATTTAGCCGTCTTAAATGCACTGTTTAACTCCTCCTCTCTCCTAGTTTGAATCTTAATTTTTCTCAGCATTGGTTTTCCCTACGCAGCTACCCACACTTACTCAGCAACCTTATTCTTCTGCTGATGCTCTTATAGGCTTCTTTTTAAAATATATATATTTTACTGATTTTTCTACAGAGAGGAGGGAGAGGGATAGAGAGTTAGAAACATCGATGAGAGAGAAACATCGATCAGCTGCCTCCTGCATATCCCCCACTGGGGGTATGTGAGACCCTTCAGTCCACAGGCCGAAGCTCTATCCGCTGAACCAAACCAGTTAGGGCTCTTACAGGCTCCTTAACCTTGGAGAGCTGTGGGTCATCTTTGGCTCCCAGGTACTCTGGAAATAATAGGCATTCACCATTCTGTAAGAGGAAATGAATCCTTTCATACCCCCAAGACATGGTTCTGCTGAAAATACTTCAACACATATAACCCAGGGCACATTCCATCAGAGACACAAGAGCACCACACACACAGAGCACCACCAAAGGTCAAATCTGGGCCCTTCCCTCCCCATTCCCACTCCTACCCCCCGAAGCCTTGGCAGAAGTCTGCTCTACTGACCGAGAAGCCCAGTGCCAGGCCCAGTGAGCTGCCCTATTTCCTTTCCCTGTGCTTCAACGTCTTCCTGTATTTTCATCATTTTTCCTCACACACACTGACCCTGACTCCTCTGGACTAACTGTCCCTTATCCCCACGTTTCCTCTTGGTTCACACCCTTTGCTTCTCCGCTGGAATGGGCTTCATCCACTATTCGTTTCCTGCAGCCCCTCCCCCTCACCACGCTTCAGGGGCCCCTCCTGATCCTGCTCTGTCCTCATGCCCATCACCTTCCTCACTCCTTCCTCATGCTACCACATTTCTGCAGGTGTAGACAACCTCCTGGCTTCGACTTCCATACCACTCGCTTCCCCGTGCCCTTGTCCCTCCAGAAAGAGCTGTCTGCCAGACCAGGGATCCTGTCCTCACTGACCCCTCCGAAGCCTTGCCTCTATGGGCCCCTGAAACCCTCCGCTCCTGGGCTGCACCACCAGCAGATTCCATCGTCCCAGGGCCCTGAAGCCCTCTGCCCCCTCATGGCCCCTTTGTGCATTCCTGTCCTTTAAATACAGATGCTCCAAGAGAATCAGCCCAATTCTTGCCATGGGTATATAGCTTTCCCTCAGAGGCCTTGCTCAGTCACCAGGCCTCAACTATGACCCCAAAGCTGATGATTTCCAAAACCATGTCCAGCCCTGAGTTCAGGCTGCTAGACAGCTCTGGGTAACTTATCTGGCAGGGCCAAAGCCGTAACACACCTAACACTGACCTCTCGACTCTGCGAGATTTCCCTCTGGCTATTGGCAGCTTCATTCTTCTCCTGGTCATATCCTGACACCTGCCAAGTCTGGATTCTACTCCTCAATGTCCTCAGTATTCCTTCCTTGCCACTGTTATCATCAGCCCACACTGCATTTCCACAGGCTGTGCCCTATGCAAGTCTGGGGGCACCATTCATACAGCCCATCACGTGGGCTTTGGCCATTGGCCCCGACTCCCCTGCCCATGAGCAGGGACAGGTTGAAAGAAGACTATGGTCCTCTAAAGCTGGGGGCCAAGGCAGAGGCCGCTTATACTGGTCTAAACATGAGACCTTTCACAGGGTTCAATTCCCAGTCAGGGCACAGCCCAGGTTGTGGGCTCAATCCCCAGTAGGGGGTGTGCAGGAGGCAGCCAATCCATGATTTTCTCTCATCGTTGATGTTTCTATCTCTCTCTCCCCCTCTCCCTTCTTCTCTGAAATCAATAAAAATATATGTTTAAAATGAGGCCTTTCAGAAAAATTAAGTGACTTGCCCAAGACCATTCAGCTAATGGCAGAACCCACATTCACACCTGGGTGTGTCTGACACCAAAGCCTATACCCTGTCTGTACACATCGCGGTTCCTTCTGCATTTTAAGAGCCATGTGGATACACATTGTCCTCACTAGCAGGGATCTACCCACAAGCAGGGCTTAGGGCACGGCTGGCAGCCCAGAGGCCTGCAGACACAAGAGGCACTGGTGGCAACAAGGTGGGTGGACAGGAGGACTTGTGCTCTTTGGAGCTTTCTCAACATGCATAGATATTCGAAGGCTGTATTTCCCCATTTGCTCTCCCTCCACCTCACCAAAACCAATCTCTCCTTACCCAGGTAATCTTCCTGCAAACCAGATAGGATGGTACTATTTCCCTGTAACACTCCTCAATGCTCCCTAGGGGGAAGCTCTCAGAATAAGGTGCAGGCCCCAGCCCCAGCTCAGACTTCTAGTACCACTGCCGGCCGGCCGCTGGTGTCTTTCTCTTATTATCTCAATGCCCCACCCCCAATGGCTTCTCAAATATGAAGTGGTAGTGCAAGTAGTGCCACTAAGAACTCACTCCTGCCCTGACTGGTTTAGCTCAGTGGATAGAGTGTCAGCCTGCAGACTGAGGGGTCCCCAGGTTAGATTCCGGTCAAGGGCATGTACTTTGATTGCGGGTACATCCCCAGTAGGGGGTGTGCAGGAGGCAGCTGATTGATGTTTCTCTCTCATCAATGTTTCTCTCTATCCCTCTCCCTTCCTCTCTGTAAAAAAATCAATAAAATATTTAAAAAAAGAAATCAAAATTTCTTTCTTAAAAAAAAAACAACTCACTCCTTCTAAAGTCCACTAACATATTCACATAAACTATAAAACAACTCCAGCTAAATTATCAATAAGAACAAAGACAGCAACAAGGTTTTACTCAAGGAAGCATGAATAAACAGGAAGCCAAATTATCTGACAGGCAGAGAATCTTTTCCTGAACAACAAACATTAAGAATTCAAAGACTAGCAGTGAGTCCTTTTTACAAGCAATAGGAGGAGACACAGCGATTGCAATCTATTTTCAAGAAGATCAAAAGGACCATGTCACCTACTCAGCAAAGACGAGATTGCTAGATAACAGACCAAGTAGCATCTGTGCCAAAAGTACAACTGAGGTGCAGAGAACAGAATAACCAGCTCCGGTCAGGAAACAGCTATTGGACAGGAAAGACTATGTAGGGAGCTGCACGAGGCCATAAAATTCCATGACACTAAGCACTGCGATGCCTCTTCAGAATTCTGGGAGTTCCCAGCAAGGGACACAGAATAAATGGTTCTGGATCAGTAACCTAAGTCGGTGGGGGAAGGGGGAGGGAGAGGGAGAGGGGGAGGGTTTTTACAGCCCATAGTTACAGAGATTTCTCTTCCCAGCTCTGGAACCCTGGGCTGGGGGTCTGTTGTGGCCCGGTATGGTCTGAAGCTGTCCACCGGGTGCACGGGCTCTGGGACCTCCTGAGCTGGGACCTACTGCTCCTCACAGGGGACCTCCATAGAGAGAGCTCCTTCCTGAGTAACAAGCAGCACACTTGGGTGCCAAACCAGCCTTCTATGCCTCCACCCCTCTTACCAGTCTCCACGTGCTTTCTTCTTTATTTCTCTAGTTGTAGGACTTGCACTCAGCCAGCCTCCAGGTGGTTCCAAATGATGTGTGTTCTGTGTTTTAGTTGTAATTCTGATGTAGTGGGAGGTGGCGAGTACAGGCGTTTTACCTATGCCCCCACCTTCTCTATATGAACTTTAGAGTGAATTTGTCTAATGCTAGAAAAAAAAATACTTGTTGATAGTTTTATTTGACGCGCATTAAATTTATAGTTACCTGGAACTGAAATTTTTATGTTGGTGAGTTTCTTTTTACAAGTATAAGATAAGATTACCTTTTCCATCTGTCCAAATCTGCTTCCGTATCTTTTAGGATGCGTTAAAGCTTTCCTCGTGTAGGTTTCATGTTACGTTTATCCCTCAGTGTATTATCTTTTTATGTTACCCTGCAAATGGGGCCCTCGCTTTCATTTTATCTTCTAACTGGTTATTGTTTCTATATGTGAAGGCTATTGATTTTTGCATGGTAATTTTGGATATTGCTACTTTACTGAATTCTTTATTATTTGAGTTAGCTTTAAAATACATTATTTTGGGATTTCCAGATATGCTATGTCATCTGCATATAGAGATAATTTACCTCTTCTTTTCCAACTCTCATGCTCTAATTGTCTTTCTGTCTATTTGTACTAGCTAATAATTCCAATATAATGCTAAATAGTAGCAGAGATTATGAGCATCTTTGTCTTGTTCATGATCCCCACTAAGTTAGATGCTGAATCTAGAACTTACATATATATAAAAACATATATATATATAAAATCATGCTTTAAAATCCACAATTACTGTTTTATTGAATCTTTTGATCAGAAATAAAAGCTAAATTTTGTCAAAAGGCTTTTTCAGCATACCTGGAGAATATATAGTAAATTATACTAATGGATTTCCAAATATAAACTATTTCTGCTTTTTTTCCCCCCACAACCCACTTGGACATGAAGATTTATTTTCTTAATGGGCCATTGGGTTAAGAATGCAATATTTTATTTAACTCTTAAATGAGATTGATTTACAGTTTTCATTTTAGTGCTAGCTACATCAGATTTATATATTAATTTTTTACTTGCTTTATAAGTAAAGCAAGTAAAATTTGACAGTTTCCCCCTCACTTTTTAGTCTCTAGAACAATTTAGTATTAGGTTTATCTGGTGTGAAAGGTTTGATAAAATTCCCCTTATGTGGTGTATCTATATAGCAAGTTTAATATTTTAAGGAGATTGATCTCTTAATACTTTCTATCTCTACAGAGGTCAGTTTTGGTAAACTATATTTTTCTCTGAAATTATTTATTTTAGTCTGTGTTTACAATTTATTTGCATGAAGTTACATAAAATAATCTCACATTTTTAATTTCATCTGTTCCAATGGTTATTTTCCCTATGCTAGTTCTTGTGTATGTGTGTGTGTGTATTTCCTTCCCTTTTTTTATTCATTTAGTTATTGGTTTGTTGATCTTGTTCATTTTTTCCAAGGAACCATCATTTTTA
Organism: Murina feae; assembly: GCA_004026665.1. Lineage (NCBI taxonomy): Eukaryota > Metazoa > Chordata > Mammalia > Chiroptera > Vespertilionidae > Murina > Murina feae. The sequence continues at coordinate 48,155 of PVJC01002001.1, read as the reverse complement.
TTATTTCTACTACCTTTTGTTTCTTACCTCATTCATTTATACTTTTTGTTTATTATTTCTTTCCTTGTACTTTTGCTTTGGTTAATTTTGTTCTTTTTCTAGCTTTATTGAGTAAGATGAAAATTTCAACAAAGGTAGCTATAGCTTGTCAACTATTTCTGAGTAAAAACAACGCCTTTTGTTGTTACTTGTTTTGTTTGTTACTTCCATTCAACTAATGAATCCTGTAAACAAAGTTCCTTCTAGAATTTTTGCTGAAAAATCTCCTTCCTGGATTAAGGTTGATGATTTCCATACATATACCTGTGAGCATGGGACCCTGCTCCATACGGCAGATGTAGGCCCAGGAGCAAGCACACCTGCCACCACTGAGACATTGTCTATGCCATACTTTATCGCTCTAAAGCTTTGGTTAAAGTTTTAAACATAACGTTTCAAACTATTGAGGTTAAATATCCGATGATGGTATTTCATTTCATGCTTAGCTTTGGGGCTTAACATTTATTTTGTCAGATGGTCCACTCCTACCAGGAAGCGGGCAAGGAAGTTGGGGAGGTGGTGGGCGGCCAAGAGAGAAGGGAATGAGGGGGCTGGAGGTGCCAGGAGAAGGCGCACTGGCGGCCCAGGAGTCCAGTTACAATCGCTCTGGAGCAGCCCAGGCCGCCTTCCCTCCCACCGGAGAGGGCCTCCTGGGCTCCCGGTCCCTCCCCGGGCGCTGCAACCCCCGGGCGCCGCGTCCCAGGCCGGCTTGGCCCTCTTTCCTGGGGCGCCGCACCCCGGGGGGCGGGATCCCGGTGTCCCCCCAGGTCTCTCCATCTCCGAGGCCCGGATCCAGGCTCCTCCCTGGGGCGGTCCAGCCCGGGGCTGGCAGCGACCTCCGCAGCGGCAGGGGGCGGCCTCTCGGGCCGGGTCGCAGGCTTCCCGCGCGCGGGCAGGGGACGCCCTACCCTCTCCGCATGTCCCGGGGGCCGGTTCCTGGGCCGCTTCGCCGGAGCCACGGGGAGGAGGGGCGGCTGATGAGACGCAGGCGGCGAAGGGGTGGCCGGGGCGGGACCCCCAGGAGCGCGCCTGCAGCCGGAGCGCCCCTCCCGCCCGCCCTCCGCAGTCGCACCGGGGACCCTGGTCCGGGATGCGTTGGGCTCAGCAGCGCACACACAGCGGGAAGTCGGGGTTCTCGAGAAATGCATCGCTCTCGACAGCACAGGGGCTGAACTATGCATGCACAGCAGCTCGGGGGTCTTCGGAAGGAACGCCAGCCGAAAAGGAAGCGCGAGGAAGCGCGCAGGAGGACGCCGAGCAAAGCTGTCCTCCCGCCGAGGGCGCGGCGGGGCTCCTCCCCGGGGGCCTGGCCTGGTGTCCGGGCCGCGCTCGGGCCGGAGCGGGAGTGGGAGTCGCACTTGCACGAGGCGCAGAGGCACCGCCGCCCGTGGACACGCGCGGGAAGCACCTTGAGCCAAGTGAAAGCAGACTGGAGCGGGGTTGCAAAAAGACCGACGAAGTACTGCAGTGTTTTCAGAAAACGACGCTGACGTGAACGTTTTTAAATATATTTTATTGATTTCTTTTTACAGAGAGGAAGCGAGAGGGACAGAGAGTTAGAAACATCCATCAGCTGCCTCCTGCGCACTCCTACTGGGGATGTGCCCGCAACCAAGGTGCATGCCCTTGACCAGAATCGAACCTGGGACCTTTCAGTCCACAGGCCGATGCTCTATCTACAGAGCCAAACCGGTTAGGGCGACATGAATGTTTTTAGAACCAAGAGGAAAAACTCCTGGACAACGGCGTGGTGATCATCAATGGGGGGAGGCGGGAAAGGAGTTGAGGAGGGTAAAGGGGGATAAATGGTGCCGGACAGAGACTTGAATTGCGGTGGTGAGCACACAATACAGTGTACAGATGCTGTCTTGTAGAATTGTGCACCCGAAACCTCCATACCTTGGTTATCCAGTGTCACCCAATACATTCAATAAAAAGGGGGAAAGTAGATGGTGGAAAGGCGCGCCAGTAAGCTCAAAAGCATTTCCACTGGCAGAGGGCAGCAAAGCAGATGACTCCTCAATCCTTCAAGAAACTCGGCCATGAGCTGCAGAAATATTATCACCTTCATATTCCCAACATCTTTCAAGAAAATGCAAGGTATGGAGGGAGGGAGGATAGTGAGAACTGGAGAATCAGCAGAGATTTGCAGGGGTTACTCAACAGGCAGTAGCAATCAGTGGGAAATGCTTGGGTGGAATAAAGGCGGCTGATAATAGAACCTTTGGGGTCAGAATCTGAGCCTCCTGGGAGACACCTCTGTAGGACACTCAGCCAGTGAAGTATACTAGTCTGATAATTGTCTTTCAATTCCAGAGAAGGCAAACTGGAGGACAAATCTTTCAGCAAATCCAAAGGAAACTTATCTATATATATAAAATAGAGGAATATGCAAATTAGCTGGGACGCTGTGAAGTCATGACTAAATAGCAGAGACCTAAGGCTGCCTAGGGCCTGGCTGGGGAGAGGGACCTCAGGCCCCGTTCCCCAGAGCTTGACAGGGGACCTCAGGCAGTGCCCCCAGCCATCGGGGCTTGACTTGGAACCTCAGCTCATCCCCCCCGCTCCCGCCCCAGTGCCTGGCCAGGGGACCTAAAGCTGCATCCCCCCACCCAGAGGGGCTTGATGGGGGTGGGGCCAGCCGGGTCTGAGTCTCACCCAATGGGGGTGGGGCCAGCCAGGTCTGGGTCTCCTGTGTTTTCCAAGTACATGCGGGTAGTGGGCGGGGACTTGACTCTAGGTCCCGCAGCGCTCCCGGGACTCTGACAGGAGGGAGAGTTTCATATACATTTTACTAATTTTCTTTCCTCTCTGACACTTCTATTATAGAGAAAGAGAAAATAGCAGTATTAAAATATTTCCTCTAATTCCCCTTCAATGTGTACAAATTTCGTGCACTAGTCTTTCATAAAAATAAATGTCTCCCAAACAGAAAAATGGACCTTTGCTTCAATGAGTTAATGATCTCCAAACCCTAAATTCATAGCTTCAAAAGAGTAATCAAATTTCTCTTGCTAAGATGAAGTTTTACATTCAAGCTGCCAACTGCCGATTTACAGCTGTGCCATTTGACATCTGATAAACATTTTTTCTTTTGCAGCATCTATAAATAACAACAAAAAGTTAGATTCTACCTTCTAAGGATTATATCTGAATAAAAAATATAGCATAATGGGAGTAGGGAAAACTTCAGCTCTGCTATGTATATTCTAGTGTTCCAGTGCATGGATTCATGCACATTGCAAGGAAATTAATTAGAAGGAATATTTTAATATTGCTATGCACGTCTTGCTAATGAAAAGAAAATAGCGTTCCACAGAGTCTCCTATCTACTTACTCTAGGACTTCTGTGAGGATAAAATGAGATGAGGCATGGGAAAACGCTTCACAAACATTTAAACTGTAAAATGTTTGCAACTGGCTATAAAGCAAGTTGAGTTCCTGGGCTGAAGAAACTCCAAGAAGGCTAGTCGCTGGGGAGAGGAAGCTGGGCATTGCTATGTGACATCATCACCCGGCGCCCACAGCCACCATTTCCGGGCTAGGTTGGGCTGTGGGCTGCATTTTGGACCATGGGGTCTTGGCATCATTGGCTGCAATTAGGTGGGGTGTCGCTCCAGGGTGGTGTTGGGGCCTGTGTCCCACTTGGGGGAAGCTGAGTGTTGGTTTGTCAGCGCCAGGTTGATGGTGCCATTTATTTTAAATAGCCAGTGCATATCATGGCAGCTCCTGCATTGAGCATCTGCCCCCTGGTGGTCAGTGTGCATCATAGCTACCAGTTGGATGGACAGACACTTAGCCTTTTATATATATAGACTAGAGGCCCAGTGCATGAAATTTGTGCATGGAAGGTGGGGTCCCCTCAGCCCAGTCTGCACCCTCTCCAATCCAGGACCCCTCGAGGGATGTCCAACTGCTGGTTTAGGCCCAATCCCAGGTTTCAGGCCTAAACTGGCAGTTGGACATTCCCCTCACAATCCTGGACCACTTGCTCCTAACTGCTCACCTGCCTGTCTGCCTGGTTGCCCCTAACTGCCTCCCCCGCAGGCTTGATCACCCCTCACTACCTCTGTGTGTCAGCCTGATCACCCCTAACCGCCCCCCCCCCCCGCCAGTCTGGTGCTCCTAACTGCCCCTCCCTCCCCACTGGCCTGGTCACCCCTTACTGTCCCCCCACCAGCCTGGTTGCCCACACAGCCTGCTTGTTCAGTCATTTGGTCATCCCTCCCTAACCCCCCTGCTGGCCTGGTTGAAGGCAGCCATCTTGTGAGGGTGTGATGGTTAATTTGCATATTACCACTTTATTATATATAACAGAGTCTGCCATACATTGGAATACATTAGAATTTTACACTTGTAACTTAATAAATTGAACTATGCTAGTTTGTTAAATTTTACCATTATTTATTTAGAGGAAATTATGAAAATAAAATCTCACCTGTCTTTTTGTTTGTTTGTTTTTAATTTCTTTATTGATTAAGGAATTACATGTGTCCTTAGCGCCCCCCCCCCCCAGTCATGCCCTCACTCCCCTGTTATCCATGTCCATTGGTTAGGTTTATATGCATACATGCAAGTCCTTTGGTTGATCTCTCCCCATTACCTCTACCCTCCCCTACCTTCCCTCTGAGGTTTGATGGTCTGATTGATGCTTCTCTGTCTCTGGATCTGTTTAGGTTCATCAGTTTATGTTGTTCATTATATTCCACAAATGAGTGAGATCATGTGGTATTTATCTTTCTCTGACTGACTTATTTAACTTAGCATAATGCTCTCCAGGTCCATCCACGCTGTTGCAAATAGTAAGAATTCCTTCTTTTTTTTACCACAGTGCAGTATTCCATTGTGTAGATGTACCACAGTTTTTTAATCCACTCATCTGCTGATGGGCACTTAGGCTGTTTCCAAATCTTAGCTATGGTGAATGTAAGGATGCATATATCCTTTCTGACTAGTGTTTCTAGTTTCTTGGGATATATTCCTAGAAGTGGGATCACTGGGTCAAATGGGAGATCCATTTTTAATTTTTTGAGGAAACTCTATACTGTTCTCCACAGTGGCTGCACCAGTCTGCATTCCCACCAGCAGTGCACGAGTGTTCCTTTTTCTCCGCATCCTCTCCAGCACTTGTCATTTGTTGATTTGTTGATGATAGCCATTCTGACAGGTGTGAGATGGTACCTCATTGTTGTTTTGATTTGCATCTCTCGGATGATTAGTGACTTTGAGCATGTTTTCAT
>PVJC01002001.1:0-42776 GCA_004026665.1 Murina feae | reverse complement strand
CTTCCTTCTGTCTTCTTTTGAAAAGTTTCTATTTTGGTCCATTGCCCTTTTTTTTTTTTTTTTTGTCTTTAAATCAGGCATTTATAAACAAGAGCGCATACATTAATTACATAAAAATAGCTTTCGAATCGTAGAGTAAGTCATATTGTCATTAGCAGCAGCAAAGGAGAGGACAGGACGGCGGTGGGTGCTCCTGGCAGGGACAAAGGTAGCTGAGTTTTTTCCTTAGTTGAAGAAAAGGTCGTTTGTGGCTCCTGACTTCAGGAAGGGCAAGCGTCTCGGAACCCGCGGGCAGGGGCCGAGGCCCAGCTCAGCACCACGGGCAGCGGCTGTGCGGGAGCCGGGCGTGGCGCCCCCGTCCCCTTCCCACAGAGGAGCATGTCCTGCTAACACGGCCCGGGAAACAGGATGGCTACCGGGTAGGAGAGGGGCTTCTGGAAACCCCCACGTACACGAGTGGAAAGGGGATAACGGAGTCCTTACAGGTGACGCCCGGCGCCGGCCAGCTGAGCGCGGCGAGGCAGAGGCCGGAGGGTTAGCTGCCCCGTGGATTGTTACTGCTGTTGTGTTTCCCTTCAGGGGGCCTCTCTGGGCAGAGGAAGGTGAGCCACCCAGCTACACAGTCGGATGGTTTCACACCTGGTCACCTGCCCACAGGACACCCCTCTCTCCCTGGGGAAGGACAGGGCCGCAGCTGCACCAGGGAGTGGGGCTGGGCCTGGTGGAGCTGCCGGCATTGCCCATTTTTTGATTGGGTTGTTTTTCTTCCTTTTGTTTAGTTGCATGAGTTCCCTGTAAATGTTGGAGATTAAACCTTTATCAGTGCTAACATTGGCAAATATGTTCTCCCATGCAGTGGGCTTTCTTGTTGTTTTGTTGATGGTTTCTTTTGTTTGCAAAAGCTTTTTATTTTGATGTAGTCCCATTTGTTTATTTTCTCTTTAGTTTCCATTGCCCTAGGGGCTGTATCGGGTGAAGAAATTGCTTCAGCATATGTCTGAGATTTTGCTGCCTGTGGATTCCTCTAGTATTTTTATGGTTTCCCCATCTTATGTTTGAGTCCTTTATCCATTTTGAGTTCATTTTTATATATGATGTAAGTTGGTGGTCTAGTTTCATTTTTTTGCATGTATCTGTCCAATTTCCCCAACACCATTTATTGAAGAGACTGCCTTGACTCCATTGTATGTTCATGCCTCCTTTGTCAAATATTAATTGAGCATAGTGGTTCGGGTCAATTTCTGGGTTCTCTATTCTATTCCATTGATCTATATGTCTGTTCTTGTGTCAGTACCAGGCAGTTTTGAGAACAGTGGCTTTGTAATAGAGCTTGATATCTGATACTGAGATCCCTCTTACTTTGTTCTTCTTTCTCAGGATTGCTGCAGCTATTCGGGATTTTTTTTTTTTATTCCAGATGAATTTTTGGAAAGTTCATTCTAAGTCTGTGAAATATGCCGTTGGTATTTTAATGGAATCTATAGATTGCATTGAATCTATAGATTGCTTTGGGAAGTATGGACATTTTAATGATGTTGATTCTACCAATCCATGAACATGGTATGTTCTTCCTTCTGTTTGTCTTCCTCTATCTCTTTTTTCAGTGTTCTGTAGTTTTCTGAGTAGAGGTCTTTTACCTCCTTAGTTAAGTTTATTCCTAGATATCTTAATTTTGGTGCAATGGTAAATGGGATTGTTTTTTTAGTCTCTCTTTCTATAAGTTCACTATTAGTGTAAAGAAATGCCATAGATTTCTTGGCATTAATTTTGTACCTGCTACATTGCCGAATTCATTTATTAAGTCTAATAGTTTTTTTGTGGGTTTTCTATGTACAGTATCATGTCATCTGTGAATAAGGACAGTTTTACTTCTTCTTTTCCAATTTGGAGTCCTTTTATTTCTTCTTCTTGTCTAATTGCAATGGCTAGTACTTTCAGTACTATGTTGAACAGGAGTGGTGAAAGTGGGCATCCTTATCTTGTTCCTGTTCTAAGGGGAAACGGTTTTAGTTTTTGCCCATTGAGTATGATGTTGGCTGTGGGTTTGTCATATATGGCTTCTATTATGTTGAGGTATGATCTTCTATTCCCATCTTGCTGAGAGTTTTTATCAAGAAAGGGTGTTGGATTTTGTCAAATGCTTTTTCTGCGTCAATTGATATGACTATGTGATTTTTACCTCTCAATTTGTTTATGTGATGTATCATGTTTATTGATTTGTGGATATTGTACCATCCTTGCATCCCTGGGATAAATCCTACTTGGTCATGGTGTATGATCTTTCTGATGTACTGCTGGATCCTATTTGCTAGAATTTTGTTGAGGACTTTGGCATCTATGTTCATGAGGGATATTGGCCTGTAATTCTCTTTCATTGTGTTGTCTTTATCTAGTTTTGGGATTAGAGTGATGCTGGTTTCATAGAATGAGTTTAGATGTGTTCCTTCCTCTTGAATTTTTTGGAATAGTCTGAGGAAGACAGGTTTTAGTTCTTCCTTGTATGTTTGGTAAAACTCCCCTGTGAAACTGTCTGGCCCTGGGCTTTTCTTTGCTGGAAGCTTAAAAATATTTTTTTACTGATTTTTAGAAAGAAGAAGGGAGAGGGAGAGAGAGAAAGAAACACCCATGTGATCAGCCGCCTCCTGCACATCCCACACCAGACCCTGCAACCCAGGAATCACCCACCTGATGCCCAACCAACTGAGCCACATTAGCCAGCACTCACCCCTCTTGAGTAAAGAAGTAAATTTTAAAAATACTTTGTTCCATTCATTTTTAGAGAAAGTAAAAGGGAGGGAAAGTGGGAGGGAGAGAGAGAGAAACACCAGTATGAAAGAAACACATTGATTGGTTACCTCCCACATGCCTGACAAGGGCTGGGAATTGAACCTGCAAACCAGGTACGTGCCCTTGACTGGAAATTGAACCCAGAACTCTTGGGTGCACAGACTGACACTCTAACCATTGAGCACACCGGCCAGGACTAACCTTTTATATATATACTAGGGGCCCAGTGCACAAAAATTTGTGCACTCGGGAGGTCCATCAGCCCGACCTGTGCCCTCTCGCAGTCTGGGACCCCTCTGGGAATGTCCACCTGCTGGTGTGCCTGGTCAGCCTGGGTGAGGGGCTGATGGCTGTTTGCAGGCTGGCCAAGCCCCCCAGTAACATCCCTCACCCCATTGGGGTGTGGCCAGCATGGGTGAGGGGCTGATGGCTGTTTTCAGAATTTCAATCTGCCCACAGCTCCCATTGACCCAATGTTCCAGCAAGGCTGGCTGGAAGCAGGTTTCTGGGGTTTGTTTATCTTCTATAATTGATACACTGTTCCTTTAAGCCGGGACCTAGTAACGAAACCTCCTCTGCTTCAGCTCTGGCTTCTATAATGAAACAATGTTTAATTAGAAGTCAGGCCGGGCCTGCTGTTTGCTTCAGCTCCTAGGATTGAAACATTTGTTGCAAATATGATGTTCCCTGGAGCGGGAGATGCCCAGGCCGCCTGCAAACAGTTTCACTCCAGCTGCAAGAGATGCTGCCTGTTTACTCAGGTCCCTGAGTGCCGGCCTTCCTGTTGACTGGGTTAATTTGCATACAGTCGCTCTGATTGGCTGGTGGGCATGGCTTAGGTGTCCCAAAGAAACGGTTAATTTTAATATTACGCTTTTATTAGGATATATATATAGATATGTCTGCCATACATTGAAATACATTAGAATTTTACATTTGTAACTTTAAAATGAATTGATTTTTACCTATGGTACCAATCAATCTCTCCATCAAATTGACATAGTAAATCAAATGTTCTAATGCTGTATAAAGACACTTATAATGCAAACAGTGCATGCCCACTTCTCAACCATCTTGATTCTGTATCAGTGGGAAGTTTTATGGCAAGAACTGTGTTCAGCTCACACTTCCCTAGGCTGAGCTATAAGTAGGATGCAATAAGTGGCAGTAACTACAGTAACACAGAGACACAAAACTCAGCATACTGTTTTTCAAATGGTAGATTTTTAAATCATTGGCATCTTTAAGACCAAAATGTGAGCTAGCTGGAATTTTTAAAAAGCAGTAAATGTAAAGGCTCACTTCAAAAAATAATGTGATTATTACTTCGGCCAGAATGAAATAAAAGCGTCTCGCCATCTTCAAAGAAATCTGGCCACACGAATAGCCGCGACCAACCCCAGTGGTTAGTCTCGCCCAGTAATGAGATCGACGCCAAGATCACAGAGAACCAGCTCTAACTGGGTCAGAAGGAAGCCTCTGGTTGAGACTTTCCTTTTTTAAAAAATTTGCTTTGAAAAAACATTTATTCATTTCCTGCCTCCTTTTAGAAAGGAAAATGAGGGTCTTGCCTCTACCTGCGGACTCATTTCATCAGCTGAAATCAGAGAATCACATAATGGCAGGAGAGACTTGAACTGCTGCTCTGGGTGAGGGTGAATCAAGCTTCCAGCTCACAGTTTACTAGGGTTACCAGCGCGAACTGTGGCAGACTTTTCTTAATGACAGCCTGACTTACAACTGTCATTTTAAAAATATACATTTTTATTGAATTCAGAGAGGAAGGGAGAGAGAAACTTCAATAATGAGAATCATTGATCGGCTGCCTCCTGCACGCCCCCTGCACAGGCGTGTGACCTGACTGGGAATCCAACTCTGATCTCCTGGTTCATAGGTTGATGCTTGAGAACTGAGCCACGCCAGTCAGTCAGCTATGTAATTTTTTGAAGGTCGAAATTAAATTTTTTCTTATTAAAATGATTATGCCCCCACCGACAGGGAACCGATAAAGCTACTTATCTTGATCCAGAGTTCTTTGGGGCAGGGAGTGGGGTGTCATTTCTCATAAGTATTGCAGCAAAAAAATCAGCTGACCCTTAAACCATGGGGATTTGGTTTAGTGAGCTATAACTGCTTTCCCTACTGCAGCACTAGTAAATGACTAGCTTTAGGCATTTAACCAAACGAATGGGAGACTGAGGATATTAAAATCTGACCTCCCTATGTCAGAAGATGAATTCATTTCCAAACTGTCAAAGAAAGCAAACTAACCCCCCCAAAAAAAACAAAAACCAACAACACAAAAACCTAGAACAGGGCAAGTCAACAGTAGCTTCTAAAAGGCCCGCCTTGAAAAACATCCTGTCCTTTGAAGGTGTGTTATTTTCCCTTATAGACTTTTGCAAATTTGTTTCAGAAAATAGCTCAGTTGGTTTGTTATAGAGCAAGGAATGTGTGTGTTGTGGGGGGGGAGGGGATAATACATAGATTTATGACCATTATTTTAAATTGTATGCCTCAGCACTGAGAACAGATGAAGACGTGGGACATGGACTAAAGTGTTCAAGATTATATATATACATTTTATTGATTTCAGAGAGGAAGGGAGAGGGAGAGAAAGATAAAAACATCAGTAATAAGAGAGAATCATTGATCGGCTGCTTCCTGCATGACCCCTACTGAGGTTCAAGCCTGCGACCTGGGCATGTGTCCTTGACTAGAATTGAACCTTGGAGTCTGCAGGCCGATGTTCTATCCACTGAGCCAAACCAGCTAGGGCCAGTTCAAGATATTTTGTAGTTTCAGTTCCTCCAGTCAGTGTCTGAAGTATTAGAAAAAGGACTGAAACAATTTCCAAAGCATCAGGAATTTCCATTTTCACCCAAGTAGTCTTTGTTTTCTTCCAACAGTTCTCTGTTAAATAAAAGAAGGGAAAATCTCTGCATAAAGTTTTCTTCCTTTACTTCGAAAGTTGACAGTGACACTTACAGGTCCGTAATGTGTGTGTAGAAGGCTTTCCTCCCAAACCTCACGCGGACAATGCCCCCCCTTGCACTCAGCCTGTTCGGGCGAAGCTGCTATTCCTGATGCCCATACCTCAGGCCGTTGTTAGATGTTTAATAACACCAGTGCACTTCTTTGGGGTGGTGTCTAAGACATGATTATTTAACATTTGCCAAAATGTTTACAATAGTGTAACCATTTTTAACCGGCCAACTGGATTGTGACTTCTTTTGTGCTCTTGACTTTTTCTCAAACACATCCATACAGAATATAATTGTATGTACTGCTATCTAGAAACTTAAGGGGTATACTTACCTGGCAGGGGAGATACCATGATCACGAAGGTGGTTTTCCCAGGGCGAGGCTTATCCATTGCACTTCGGATGTGCTGACCCCTGCGATTTCCCCAAATGTGGGAAACTCGACTGCATAATTTGTGGTAGCGGGGGACAACGGAAAAAAACCCAAAACTTAAGCATCGCCCTATCTGGTTTAGCCATGAATACAGCATGAGCGTCAGCCTGCGGACTGAAGGGTCCCAGGTTCGATTCCGGTCAAGGGCACATGCCTGGGTTGCAGGTTTGATCCCCAGTAGGGGACGTGCTGGAGGCAGCCAATCAATGATTCTCTCTCATCATTGATATTTCTATCTCTCCCTCTCTCTTCCTCTCTCTGAAATAAACAAATTTAATTAATTAATTAATTAAAATGTATAAAAACTAAAGGGTCATCAAAAGCAAGAACATTCTGAGAAATGGCCACGGCCAGGAGGAGCCTAAGGAGCCAGGGTAGCTAATGGGATGGGGTGTCGTGGAGGACAGACCAGGCAAGAGACGTTAGGGAAAAACTAAGGAAATCGGAATAAACTCTGGGCTTTCGTTTGCAATACTGAATTAATGCTGCTCCATTAGTTGTAACAAAAGTACCATAGTCCGTGTCAGTCTTCAGGAGAGGAAACTGGGTGTGGGGTGTAAAGGAACTCTGTACTATCTTCTCAATTTTTCTGTAAATCAGAAGTGTTCCAGAAAGTTATATAAGCTGTTCTAAAAATAGTTTAAAAATAAAAACTAAAGTAATCGCTTGAACTTCAGGTGTTTAAACTTTTTACTCTTTTATCCATTTGTTTAGCTGCTTATTCTGCTGCTTAAAGACCTTTAGTTTTTTTTATTTTTATTTTTTATTGATTTGAGAGCGAGGAAGGGAGAGGGATAGAGAGAAACATCAATGAGCTGCCTCCTGCATGCCCCCTACTGGGGATGCAGTCTGCAACAAAGGTACATGCCGTTGGCCAGAATGGAACCCAGGACCCTTCAGTCTGTGGGCTGACGCTCTAGCCACTGAACTAAACCACCTAGGGCAAGACTTTTTTTAAAAATTTTATTGATTTTTTACAGAGAGGAAGGGAGAGGGATAGAGAGTCAGAAACATCGATGAGAGAGAAACATCGATCAGCTGCCTCCTGCATATCCCCCACTGGGGATGTGCCGCAACCAAGGTACATGCCCTTGACTGGAATCGAACCCGGGACCCCTGAGTCCGCAGGCCGATGCTCTATACACTGAGCCAAACTGGTCAGGGCAAAACCTTTTATTTTTATAACTGCTGGAGAGATGCCTGCTGGATGCTACACACTTGGGTTCTGAATAAATTGTGTTTGAATAAAGGTCAACATGATTGTTTCTTTTTAATCTTACTCTAAAATAAAATAAAATATCTGGCACCTTTTAGTTGTACCCTTTTATCTGCCTCTCTAATAAATGTATTTTTCTCAAACTCCATGAAAGTGCATAAATGTTCTCTTAAATTCACAGTGGCAGGGTCTCTTACAACAACCTATGAGATCAGTATCCTGAAATGAGGTGCCTCAGATACTTGATCCCACCAGCATTATTAGAGCAAATGCAGCCATTAAAGGTGTCAAAAGTCGGGTTCATTTGGTAAGGAGCTGAGACGCCCTCCAGTGGGTCCCAGGGGAAGAGCTGGGAGATGTGCTTCGGGGGTTCTTTAGGACACAGGCGAGGGGTTCAGATATGTGCCCACGTGTCTTACAGAGGCCTCTCCAGGAAGCACAGGTGCGGAACACATGGGCGGCACTGGACCGGGCCTGCTCTGCTCCAGGTGCTCCTGGGAGACGGTCAGAGGGGGTGTCCTTTACCCACGGATCTGCAGGCTGCATCCCGCCCAGGTGAGGTCAGGGGCCTGCACGGGCTCAGCTGGCACTGGCACTCTGCCGCTTTTTACCCTGTGGAATTAGGGGTGTCTGGGCAGCTGGGTGATGGATGGAGGAAAGCAGGCAAACAGGTGTGCACAGAAGTCCCCTGGAGGGACAAAGGGGGTGCGGTGCGCCAGGCGGGCCCTACAGGGGAAGGAGCCTGACTCATCCACTCTGAGCCTAGCGTTGGCTACCTGGTCTCTGTGTGTCTACTCTCCCCACCCGTCAAGAGCCAACCGCTTAGACCCGGGAGGGACCCAGGTGGTTCTCATTACAGCCACTGAGAATCAGCTACCTATGGCGCCCTCTTCTCTTAACCTGGACCTCCAGTGCCTCACGCCACAGCCCAGGGCCCTCACTTCTCACCCGATTCATTCTCCTACATGAAGGCCCAGCGTTGTCTGTCCTGAGCTTTACCCAGGCCACTAGGTCGGTGGCCTGGAGGCCCCTGGGTCACCCTTTCCAGTTTGAGTCCCAAGAAAGGGAATTGGACATATTGACTCCTTGCTACAATGAGTGTGGGTAGGGCTGTGTGGCCCCAGGTCCTCTCCCACACTGCAGGCCAGTGACCCCATGACCGCTAGCTGGGTGGTCTAGTCAGGGGTGAGAGGGGCATACAGGAACCCCTGGAGCAAACTGGTCTCGGGGAGGGCTGAGGACAGGCCGGCTACCTTTAGAGTGGCTTGCCTCGTCAGCAGGCACCTACCCCAGGATTCTGAATTTCCTTTTGCTGTTGTTGTTCATCCTCACCTAAGGATATTTTCCGTTGATTTTTTAGAGAGTGGAAGAGAAGGAGAGAGACAGAGGGAGAAGCATCGATGTGAGATAGATCAATTGGTTGCCTCCTGCACATGCCCTGACCAGGGCCAGGTATCAAGCCTGCAACAGGCATATGCCCTTGGATTCAAACCCAGGACCCTTCAGTCCACAGGCTGACACTCTACTGAGCCAAACCGGCTAGGGCAGGACTCTGAAGTTTCCACTGGAAACTGGTACACTGTTTTTAAAGACACTTAGCTCAGAAAACATATCATCTTTCATAATTCAGCAGTTTCCGCAGAGCACTTAATCAAAAAGCTACGAGTTGGCTGTATCAGATGCCATTTTATACTCTGGCTACTAAAATGAACAACTTCATCTTTTTTAATCAACTAAAAAAAAACCCATGATTCCTCTTCCAACTTTTCTTTTAACTTGGGGGAAGAACAACTTGGGAGGGCTACTTTAAAAATTTCTTGTTGCCAGATTTGGACGCAGACATGCAGAACTGGTGGAACTGACACACTTCACTGGGCCTGAGCATCCCCTGGGGTGGGTGGGGTGGGGTGAAGCAGAGGAGAGGCGCGTTTCTCTGGCACCCCCAGACTCCTAGGAGGCTAGTGAGGCCACAATACCTTTTCCTCTAGTCAAGAACGCTTGTTGCTTTATTGCAGCCACTTCTGTGGTGAACAGAAGCCCTACCTCTTCTAGCAACTGCTCCTTCCTTCTCTCCAGAGTCTAGAGACATGATTCTCAGACTCCAGCTGATTGATAGGTTCAGGGTGGCTCCTGGTTCAAGAGGGGCCGATCAGAGGCCTTCCCTGCGTCTTTGAACTGAACTTGGAAGGAAAGTATGCCCTTCTCCTGGCCTGGATATATATTTTTTTAATATATTTTTATTGAGAGGAAGGAAGAGATAGAAACATCAATGATGAGAGAGAATCACCGATCAGCTGCCTCCTGTACACCCCACACTAGGGAATGATCCTGCAACCTGGGCATGTGCCCTGACTGGGATCAAACCATGACCTCCTGGTTCATAGGTTGATGCTCAACCACTGAACCATGCTGGCTGGGCAACATTTAAGATATCAAAGATTGTCCTAACTGGTTTGGCTCAGTGGATAAAGCATCGGCCTGTGGACTAAAGGGTCCCGGGTTCCGTTCCGGTCAAGGGCATGTACCTTGGTTGCGGGCTCATCCTCAGTGGGGGGCGTGCAGGAGGCAGCTGATCGATGTTTCTCTCATCGATGTTTCTAACTATCTTTCTCCCTTTCCTCTCTGTAAAAAAATCAATAAAATAAAAAAGATATAAAAATTAATATATAGTACCAGGTGGGTGCTGGAAATATTAGGGAGAACACTTTGTAAAGCATATGATCGTCTAAGCACTATGCTATACAGCTGGAACTAATATAAAATAATATTGAATGTAAACTGTAAGTGAAAAATAAAATTTAAATTATATATGTATATTAAGAGCTACTAGCAATATAGTCACCACTATATGGTGGACACCAATGCAAAGTGAGAGGTAATAATGCTGACCTGCTGGCCCGCTGGCTCGGTTGGCTGGAGCATCATCCATGCACCAAAAGGTTGCAGGTTAGATTCCCAGTCAGGGCACCTACCTAGGTTGCGGGCTGGGTTCCCCAGTTGGGGCGCATGTGGGAGGCAACCTGCCATTGTCTCTCTCACATCCATGTTTTTCTCTCTCTAAAAACTAATTTAAAACACCTTGGATGAGAATTTAAAATGAAAAAAATAGTAATAATACTGATCTGCAGAGAAGCAGACAGCAGATGCAAAGGCCTGGTCGCACCGGTGTTCCTGCCATTTAGCTGCACCCTTACCCTTTCTGCAGTTTGGCTCATCAACCCCCTTACTTCAACATGTGAAATGCCTCGGTCCTCCCAGTAACACACAGGTATGTCAGTTCCCTGTCATGGCCAGAATCAATGCACCTGGTGTCACCTGCTCCCAATTCAAAGTCCTGGGCAGATCTGTCTGAGTGGCTGAGTCTACATCATCTGCCTGTGCCTTACTTTCACGAGAGCTAGGGAAGCAAGTCTTTCAGCTCCTGTGGGGAGAAGTGAACTCCACCTCCCCCCAAGATGTAAAGGTGGAGATCTTCAAACACAGGAAAAATATCCTGATCCAGGCAGCCTCAAACCCTGAGTCTACTCCAGGGAGTAAAAATATCATTCTCGGAAGAAGTTAGGAGGGGAAGGAAAGAGAGTGTAAACTATGGGAAGAGCAAAACCAAAGGATCTTTTCTTAATATATTTTTAATGATTTCAGGGAAGGGAGAGGGAGAGAGAGATAGAAACATCAATGATGAGAGAGAATCATTGACTGGCTGCCTTCTGCATTCCCCCTACTAGGGATTGAGCCGGCAACCCAAGCCCTTGACCGGAATTGAACCTGGGACCCTTCAGTCTGCAGGGTGGCGCTCTTTCCACTGAGCCAAACCAGCTAGGACTTTTCTTTTCTGTTTGATAAGATTAGGGGCCTGAGCTGTTTCATAGATGACAAACAAGGTGGTCTCATGACAAGACAAAAGTAGCTGGCACTCCATCCAGAGCTGCCCACGGACAAGGCCACGCTGGGCAAAAGAACATTGCTCCTGAAATAAAGGAACTAGAAGCATTATGAATGACTCCTCAGAAGACTCGGTTATCTGTTGCCTTTAATTAACATCTAAATAGATAACATATTCTTCTATAATTATAACATGGAAATGTCTATGGACAAAATAGATAAGTCTTTTGGCAAATGCCTAGGAAAGAAAGGTCACGTTCGTCCGAGGTTTTAAGCAGCAGCATCTGTGCAGCCGGGGCGTGGTCAGTGCTTGGGGACAGAGGTAAAGATCCGCAATCCGTGCATTCCTTTGATTTCTTCTTTTAGGGCCTTCGGAAGAAAAAGAGCCTCCTCATTTCCTTCGCATGTGGCATTGGCTACAATAGTCCCTCAGACAGTATCTTCATATCGCTCTCCACCTGCAAGGCACTGTGCGCCTTCTTGCAGCACTTTTTCCTTTTTTTGGAAAACACCTTTTTAAAGTCAGAATCTAACCTGGCTCAAAAATCAGAGGCCTAAAAAGGCATACAGTGACATCTCCCTCCCACACCTGCCTTCCATCCCCGTTTCCACCACCAATAGAGAACTGCTGCCTTCCATCCCCCAGTTTCCACCACTGTCCCCCAACAGAGAACTGCTGCTAGTTTCTATGTGAGGACTCAAAACTGCATAGTCAAGCTAATATAAATATGTATTCCTCCCCACACTACCTTTTAAAACGAAACGACAGCACTTTAAACACGGTGTTCTACACGCCGCTCTCCCCCTCACCACTGGAGGGCGCTCTGTGTCCGGCATGAAGAGCACCTTTCCTGTTTGCATCGGCCTTGCATATGGGATCTACCACAACTGTGGAGCCCAGCCCATCAGGATGAACTATTAGGCTGTTTTCTGTGTTTTGCTATTTCAAACAACCTGCAGCTGTTCTTTAAAACCACACTACTTAGCACAAATAGCCCGCTTTTACTTGGAAAATAAAGTTGTAAAACATGGGACTCAGCATCAGGGCACAAACCTGAATGAGCCACGAGTCAAATCGCTATCGTCTCTCTGGCGTGCCAAGAGGAAAGCTACTGGACCCAGGGGAGGCGTGGGCCACTGGAGTGTAAATCAGTGCAGAGGGAGAGTCCAAGCCCTCTACATTAGGCCCAAGTCTGACCATCACAGTGGGGTGGACATCCCCGCCCCAGTCTGTCCAGCAATCTCCCTTCTCCTGGGGAACAGTTGCTGTCCACGTTGTGTACTGCTCGCTGGTGGGACTGCCACGGGCCTGGTACTGAGGGAGCTATGCACCCCTGACCCAGCTGAGTGGTTCAGGTGTGACACAGGCTTCCACCTGGGACACAGATGGGAAATGCTGAGAGAGGCAAGAGAAGTAGCACAAGTCCACGAGAAGTGGACTCAGTGCAGTGACGGTGCTGCCAGAACCCACGCCAGCTCAGGACTGCGGTGGGTGATCCCAGGAGGGAGTATCTGCTACTGAACTGGCCACTCATGCAGGAGGCAGCCCGGGAGCGGGACAACTGAGAATGGGATGGGCAGAGGGACAGGCCTGGCTTCCCGTCAGGTATCTGAGGGGCGAACTAAGGCAGGCCACACAGGGACTGGTGATCCCAGATCGGGAGGGTGGCACTGGACTCTGTGGGCAACCAGGACGCACAGGGAAGGGCTCTGAGCTGGGGAGACACAGGCAGAGGCAGCCTCGTGAGGACCCAGGTGACGAGCACCAGACAGGAAAGAGGCCAGAGAAGAGGCCAGCAGCGCGGGCAACTGCTATTTACCAAATGCCTTCCACCTGCCAGCACAAGGCTGGGCACGTGGGGGCAATACCTCACGCGGTCTTTGCCGAAGAGGGAACGAAGGCTCAGGTCCCACTGCCAAGTGGAGAGCCACGTCGGTGCTCACGCCCTCCCTGCGGCTGCTCCCCGGGCGGGCACGGGGTGCAAGGGGAAGAAACACTTGTTATCCTGGCATCCCTGGGGGCCTGGCCCACCAGTCGGCAGGGGCCCAGAGGACTGGTGAGTGCACTCCTGCGGGTGGAAGAGGGTGAGCTGCAGTGGCAGGGGCAGAGACCACACGGAAGAGCCAAGTGGTTGCTGTTCCATCCCCAACTGCCTGGCAGACCACGGGCACCTTCAGGCCGTAAGTGTCCGCGTGTAGGTGAAGGGCTGGGCCCCAGGGTGATCCAAAGACAGACTTAGAAGGGAACCAGCCCCCGGGGCTGACAGGGCGAAGGGGCGTTAGTGTCCAGGATGCAAGGCAGACAATGCTGGAGTCACAGGGTGGAGGGCACTCATCCCTGCCAGGCAGCACTTGAGCTGGGCACAGGAGGGAGGGAGGGGACCCTGCAGGAGGTCCGATCTGGGGGCAGGGGCACAGGGAGGGTGTGTGCCGAGACAGGTGGGGGGGCCTGGAACAGCAGCCTGGGACGCCTGAACTGGATGTAGAAGGGGTCACAGGGCTCTCACAACCAAAGCAGTGCTTTACAGACGCTCAACTAGTTCACAGTGTGAAGACCTTCCAGAACGATGTCAAATAGCCCTGGTGAAGGTGGCGAGTGTATAGACACGCCCCGGGGTCAAGACTTGGGTTAATTCCAAGTGAAATAAGCGTGGGTAGTAAGTGAGCCTGGCCTTGTCTGGGGAAAGCTGATGTTTCAGGCCCCTGTGGCGTCTGTCCCTGGTCTGGGGCAGCTGGAGCAGTTCTCAGCCATGCTGTGCCCAATCTGTGCAGCGGTCCTGAAGAGAGGCTAAACAGTCTTCGAGTCTACAAAGCGTATCTTTCGGCCCGCCTGCATTTACCAATACTGCCCAATACGTGCGCACAGCAGCAAGCGCTGGCCCGTACAAAAACACGACCAAACCATTGGGTGGCTTGCTTTCCATTGTGAACAGAAGCCATAATTGTCCGCAACGGATTCCAGATAGATCCCGGTTACATTTTCTCAGCCCTAGGGCATGACAGTGGCACTGCATTATTCTACCCTGCGACCGCCAGTCAAATACCACGCCACCCAGCTGGCCCTTCCGGGTGCAGGGCACGGGTGGGGGGGGCAAAGGGGCGCCGTTCCTCTCTGACCTGATTTACCATCTGGTGCTGCTGGACAGTCCTCTTCTCCTTGAATTCTTCTGACTCGATTTGGATCTCATACATTGCCCCACAGCCTCCTGAAACAATAGACGCAGCATGAAAGCGTTTCAATTATTAAGTCGCGGCCACCACAGTCCGCCAGGTCCTTGGAGCCCCGCACAGTCTCAAGGGGTGGGGGTGAATATCCTGGTCAGCAGAAAGTTGCTAAGATTTAGAAACAGGCTACGGCACATACACCTCCTGGCAGGCTGCCCCCGTCCAAAACGCGTTCCTCCTTCTGCAAGGCAGGTGCCCCACCCAGGGTTACCACTTGTGGGGGAGGAAAGATAAGGCACGGGTGGGAGGGCGTGAATTTCAGTGTTCCGCCTTCAAACTATACCAGCAATTGCTTTTTTTAGTGCAAAATTACACTAAAATTTGGTTTGAAAACTATAATACTGCCCAGAAGCAAAGAAAGGAACAAGGCAGTGCGAGAGACACGGGGACATAGGAGCTGCAGCCCTGGCCGGTGTTGCTCAATGGTTAGAGAGCTGGCCCAGCAACTACGGGTCATGGGTTCCCAATCAAGGGCACGTACCTGGGAGGCAACCAACCTCTCACTTGGAAGCTTCTCTCTTTCTCTTTCTCTCTCCGTCCCTCCCTTACACTCTCTCTAAAAAAATCAACGGAAAAAATATCCTCCGGTAGGATTAACAAAACCACAACAACAAAGCTGCTGGCAGGCCAGGCGGGTCTCTCTCCAGCACCTCCTGCTCTGTAAGCAGCAGGAGTGTTTCATGGGGGGGGGCAGGGGGCCTTCAGCCGGGAGCGAGCAGCTTTCTGGTGAAGTGCTCGGAGAGCTTGTGGTGGGCTCATCCAACCCTGACCAAGCTCTGCCTCCACGTGGCTGGGGAGCTAGTGCTGTGACTGACGAGAAACCACGCTGGGAACCGGGGCTAGAAGGAGAATCACCCCCCCCACCCCCACCCCGCGCTGCAACACCTGGCCACTGAGTGCAAAGTGCAGTTAGGCTTCTCTTACGAGCTGAGTCCAAGCTTTGGTTAAACCAAGGCTGCCAGCCTGCATGCCCTTTCTGTACTCGGTCCCAGGCTGGGCAGAGTCAGATACGAGGTCAAGTTCTGGTTCTGCCCTACTTGGGCCTGGGCAGGTACAGGGCTGGTGATATCAAGGCCTCCGCATGGCTGAGACCCTGCAGAGTGCGCACCCGCCACCCCCCCCATTCCCAAGGATGTTTAGATTGATTCCTCTAGTTTCCAGAACAAAAATTTTTTCTAAACCTTCTCCCAATGTTACGTTCTCAGAAAAGCCCGTGGGCCACTGTGGCCGTGCAGAGCGGCAAAGACCGAGTCTGAGTGTGGGAGTCCGGTGCCTGCCCACTGCCAAGCTCCTCCCCCCCCTCCTCCATGGGTGTGTCTGGCTAAAGGCCCTATCTTGCCCGTCCTGTGGGTGCAGGGGGTGACTGCCCAGGCAGCACCTACCGCACGGCCAGCCTGAGGAATGCATGGTCTGGCTGGGGCAGGAAACTGGCTCAGGCCAGAGTCTGCCCTGCGTCCTGGTTCGGCCGCCTCCTCCCCGTGAGGGGCTGGGCAGGTCCCTCCACCTCCCTGGGCTCATCTCTTCGTGAGGAAAGTGAGGCAGTTACTTTCCTCAAAGGGACAAACTCCCCCTGGTCCGCTCCAGCTCTGACGGTCGAGGGCATCAGGAGAATGTGGGGGAATTTCTTTACTTTTCTGTTAAGACTGGACCGGAGCCCAGGGGTGACTGAGAGGGAGCTCAGCCCCACAGCCTCCCTCCATGTCTCTGTAGCCCCTCTTCCACATCTGCCCCAAAGCCACACATACTAGGGGGCAATCAGGTGCTTTTGCCAAGCCCACCTCACCCTCCCCGCCTTCTGCCCCTCTAGAGAACATCCTATCACACTCTGTGGGAAGAGGAGAAACCCTTACCTGAAATGTCAGTGACTTTGATAGTTGTAGCTCGAGGAAAGCTTTCTTTGAGGACTTGGGTTACTTTGAGCTCCCCCTCAGTCTGCGAGGCAAACATCCGCTGGGTGCAGCGAAGAGGAAGCTGCCGCAGAACAGAGAAGAGGCATGGCTGAGCTAGAGGACGCTGCCCCCCCCGCGGGGCCACTACGCAGGACCCACCTGCCATCTTCCCTCCCAGCAGGGTCAGCGTGGCCCTGGGCTCAGTCATCTAAGCTCGCTGGGATGGAGAATGAACTTTCTTGGGGTGGGGATGATTGTAAATAACTCATCTGGACTCTAGAGACAAGGCCCCAAACCTAATTCAACAGGTGTTTGACTTGCCATGAGAATGCCAGGAGAGAGACCATCATGATGCCAGTTGTACAGGCGAGGAAACTGGCATTAAGTAATATGCCCAGGGCTGGACCCATTAGTAAAACGCAGAGCTGGGAGAGGCCAGGCAGTTGTGCCCCGCTGGCCCAAGGTGCCACTGACCAGGCACAGGTGGGGCCAAAATGCCACCTACCCTTTAGGCCTGATTAATATTCCAATCTTTCCAGTGGGATATGACCTTGTGACCTACTGTTCAATAAGCCAGTGACCTTTTGCAACATGAATTCTCACTGGGGAGAAGCAGAATTCTATTAACCTGAAGGAGAAACATTTTTAGATTATTTCTCATTGGCAACCACTCTCCCCCTCCCCTGATGGCTACCACAGGGACCCATAGCTGGGGGGAGCATAGTTCAGTCTTTAGGGGTGAAAGCGCAGGGAACCAGGCCAGCAGCCCTGCGGCTGAGTTGATGCTGAAAGGGGAGGCGTAATGTAGGGCATGACAGGCCCTGAATGTCGGGCGGAAGGTGTTGGACTCAGTCAGGCATCTTGGTGCCAAAGTAACCTGCACAGAGCAGTGTCTTCTGAAGCTGTCAGGGAAGATGCCCAGGTAAGAGGCAAAGGCAGCAGCACCAGCTCGGGTCCCGGCCTGGAGGAGGACGGCAGGTGGGGAACACCTGCACTGTTTATCCAGTGCTGGTGCTAAAGGGACCTCCCCCACCCTCAGGCCTTTCCTGATGGCCCAGAGCAGGGTCCCGTGTGACAGAATCTCGGGGCACCTTCTTTAAAATGACCACCTGGTCTCAAAGGCCATGACCGAGTCTGTCCTCCAGGGCTGAGCCAGGGCAGGCCCTCGGAGGACCTGGGGATGGACGGACAGATGGACGGATGGATGGATGGATGGATGGATGGACGGACGGACGGACAGACGGACGGATGAGCAGGGAAAGGACCACACAATTCAGGACATGCCTACTGGACACCCACAAAGTAGTCCGGCAGGCAGCTGACATGCAGGTCAGGAGAAAGAGCTGGACTTACACTGAGTGCTGTGGGAAGGGAGAAACTTAATGTTGTGGATCTGGGTAAGACTGGGGGGTGGGGGTGAGGTGGAGGAGGGGGGACAAAGGCAGAGAATAATGGGGTGGCAGGCAGAGAGTAACCACTAAGGAGTGAGGTGGTTGTCAGTGCTGCGGATTTCTCAGGAGAAGCCTTTCCTTCGTAGCAGATGTGTGGGCAGCGGCCTTTAAGCAGGCAATGCCGCCGGGCCACGCTGACAGTCACCCGTAGACCTGCTGGGGGAGCAGGTCCAAGGCCAGCAGGGGAGCAGGAGGCACAGGGGCGCAGGAAGAGAGGTGGGTGAAGGAGGAAGGGTGAGTCCGCGTGGTGAGCGCCCTCTGCTGGGCTCCACGCAGGGTCGGTGGGGTTTGTGCGGGTCAAGGTCAGCAAGGCCGGCGGGCGTTCCCACGGTGCAGACCCCCCCCCACGCCCGGCACCCGCGCCGGGACTCCGGTCGGGACTCCGGCCGGGACTTCGGCGCCTGCGGCTCGATAGGTCAGCACTGCTTTCCCGGTGCCGCCGCAGAGGGTGTCCGCGTGTCTGTCCCCTCGCCCACCTCCACCCCGCTCTGGGGGTCTCCGAGCGCACCGGGGCCTGACACTTCCCCGAAGGCCGGTGTCCGGGACCACGGAATGAATCCACGAGTGAAAGAATGAATGAACGAGAGAACGGACGGGGAGCCCTGCCCCGACCCCGCGGCCCCTCCGCCGCTCCCGCCCCGGGGCGAGCACTTGGCCCCTGCCCGTGCTCACCCCGCGGATCCGGCGGAACACAGGCGCTGCCGCGGCCGGGCTCCACGCCGCCATGCCCGGCCGACGCGACCCACCGCCCGAGGTCGCCTCGACTCCCGAAAGGCGAGGAGCCCAGAAGCCACCGGGACGAGCGAGGCTGCCCCCTGCCGTCCGGAGGCCGCGGGCCGCCCGCTCCGCCCCTCGCCCCTCCGGGTTTGAGCCTGCGGGACGCGCCCCCCGGAACCTGCCGCGCCCCGCCCAGGGCCCCGCCCACCCCGGCGCCCCGGCAGCCAATCCAGGCCCGTTCCAGCAGCGGGCCCCGCCCCCTCGTCCTGCAAACTCTACGCAGGTGTTCCCCTCCTCCCAGCGCCCCTCGTGCCCGGGGCCGACTCACTCTCCCCCGCTCCCGCAACCTGGCTTCCCCGCCAAGGAGCCTGGGGTTCTTCCTCCAGGAAAGAGGGGCCGGAGGAGGACTTGAAAACAGGGGTGTCGTTTCCAGATGTGCGTGTTAGGAAGGTGCCGGCGGCTCCTGCGAGGAGGAAGGACTGTAGTGGCTGGAACTGGAGCTGAGGATGCAAGTTCCGAGGCTGTGTACCTGGCAGGTGAGAGCTGAGGCCTGAACGAGAGCCGCGGCGGCGGGGAGGGCGGGATTGAGATTTGGGGGGCGGGGGGCAGTGACTAGATTGGGGGTGAGGGTGAGGACGTCTGGGATGACTCCCAAGTTTCTGGCTTGGACAACGAAGTGGGTGGAGGAGGCCCAGGTTGGACGTGAAAAGGGGAGCGCCGGACTCAGCTTTGGACTTGCCTGGGCTTAAGGTGCCTGCGGGACACGGCCCACCCGAAGCTTAGGCTCCACACTCCGTGGAACCCCAAGCAGGTAGTGGAAGCTGACGCCGTGAGGTAAGATTGTCAGCAAAAACTGCCCGCGCCTCTATCCTATACCGTCTGCAGCTCTTTTTGCTATTTCATTCCAGCCTGCAGCGTTTCAAATGGATGGGTTGGTCAGACCTACAGTTGTTCTTTAAAATGCTCAGCTAAAAGTATGCTCATTCATCCCAATATCGAGTGATTCCTAGATCTTGTCTCTCATTAATTTCTCCTTGGAATTACTGCAATAGCCTCTCTCACCTTTTTTTTCCCTTAAAATTATGGTTAGTAGAATTAAGGACACTTTGCTAACTTTTAATTTTCCTTCGTTGATGTCAATGACATAAATTAAAACTGCTAAGAATGTTTTATCCTTTGCTACTCAAACCACAGGTTCAGGTGAGGCAGACCCACCCCACTTTAGGAGGGATAACCCAGGTCTTGCCAATGAGACCTAGGGATTGGATTAGGGCTGATCACATGCTCTGAGCCAGACCCATGATAGATGGTCTAGGGATTTTTCTGGAACTAGAGAAAAGATCATTTTCAACTGGTTGCTAAACTGGTAGAAAGCCTACTCCTGGCGGTTATCTTTGCAACCACGTGGGCAGAGCCACTTGGGAAATGAAGCACAACAGAAGAAAGCAAAGCTGAGAGGAGACAAGTTTCACGTGGCTTGTGCAACTGGAAACCAGCAGTGCCAGGAATGATCACTAAAGACATTTTAGTTAACTTAAAAGTTAAAAAGACCTTTCAAAGTGAGAGGAAAACAGGTGTTGGAGATCAATAACAGGTATCCGGGAATCATTCATTCAGGCAGAAGTCCAAATATTGTTCGATTAGGAGACAAAGGTAATGGGTATTTATGACAAAGGAAAAGGAAACAATTACATCAGAAGGAGAGCATTTCTATTGGTGCAGATAACCTAGGGATGTTAATTTAGTTTTATTATTTAGTATGTTTTTACTCTTAATAGTATGACAGATCTCTCCCATTCCACACCCTTTCCTCCCTCCACTTAGTCCTACTCTCCCCCAACCTTACACCCCCGTCTTCACTACCCTATTGCCATGTCCATGGGCTACGCATATCAGTATATAAGTTCTTTGGTTTACCTCTTCTCGTCCCTCAACCCCACATTGAGGTATGTCTGTCTGTTCCATGCCTCCATGCTTCAGGTCTTATTTTGTTGGGCAATTCATTTTGTTCATTAGATTCCACAAATAAGTGAGACTATGTGATACTTGTCTTCCTCGGTCTGGCTTATTTCACTTAGCATAATTTTTTCAGATCCATCCATGATGTCCCAAAGGGTAAGAGATCCCTTTATTTTTTTTTAACAGCTGCAGAGTATTCCATTGTATAAATGTCCCACAGCTTTTTTATCCATTCACCTACCGATGGGTCCTTGAGCTGTTACCAATCTTAGTAAATAACGCTGCTATGAACATAGGGGTGCATATATTCTTTCTGATTGGAGTTTTGGGGCTTCTTAGGATAGATTCCCAGAAGTGAGGTCGCTGGGTCAAACAGAAGTTCCTTTTTTAATTTTTTGAGACAACTCCATACTGTTTTCACAGTGGCTGCAACCAGTCTGTATTCCCACCAGCAGTGAACTAGGTTTCCCTTTTCTCCACATCCTCATCCACACTTGTTGATGGTAGCCATTCTGACAGGTGTGAGGTGATATCTCATTGTGGTTTTAATTTGCATTTCTCTGACGATTAGTGACTTTGAACATTTTTTCATATGTCTCTTGGCCATTTGTATGTCCTCTTTGGAGAAAAGTCTATTCAGGTCTCCTTTTTTTTTTTTTTTATTGGATTGTCTTCCTTTTTAAAAAAAATTTATTTTATTGATTTTTTACAGAGAGGAAGGGAGAAGGATAGAGAGTTAGAAACATCGATGAGCTGCCTCCTGCACACTCCCCACTGGGGACATGCCCACAAACAGGGTACATGCCCTTGACCAAAATCGAACCTGGGACCCTTTGAGTCCACAAGCCGACGCTCTATCCACTGAGCCAAACTGGTTAGGGTGGATTGTTTGTCTTCCTTTTGTTGAGTTTTATGGGTATCCAATCTAATAAAAGAGTAATATACAAATTAACCATCACTCTGAGACACCTAAGCCATGCCCACCAGCCAATCAGAGTGGCTATATGCAAATTAACCCAGCCAAGACGGCAGCTGGCAGCCATGGAGCTAGAGCAAACAGGTTTCCATTGCACCAGCAATGGAGTTGAAACTGCCTGCCTAGGCCAGCCGAGCCTCTGCTCAAGGCAACAGTGTTTCAATTATAGAGGCCATAGAGCTGAAGCAAACAGGAGGCTTCGTTGCCTGACTAGGCCTCTACTCAAGGCAATGAAATTTCAATTATAGAAGATAAATAAACCCCAGAAACCTGATTCCAGCCAGCCTTGCTGGGACGTTGGGTCAATGGGAGCTGTGGCCAGCTTGAAAATGGCCCTCAGCCCCTCACCCAGGCTGGCCAGGCACCCCAGTAGGGACCCGAACCCTGAAGGGACTGTGGGCAGCCTGAAAATGGCCCTCAACCCCTCACACAGGCTGGCCAGGTACACCAGCAGATGGACATCCCCTGAGGGGTCCCAGACTGAGGACACAGACCGGGCTGAGGGACCGCCCCTGCCCCCCCCCCCCCCAGTGCACAAATTTTTGTGCACTGGGCCCCTAGTTTTATATACTTTGGATATTAACCCCTTGTCAGATGTATCATTGACAAATATGTTCTCCCATACAGTGGGTTCCCTTTTTGTTTTGAATGGTGGTTTCTTTTGCTGTGCAGAAGCTTTTTATTTGGATGTAGTCCTATTTGTTTATTTTCTCCTTAGTTTCCTTTGTCCTAGGAGATGTATCCATAAACATATTGCTAAGTGAGATGTCTGAGCCTTACTGCCTATGTTCTCCTCTTAACATTTTTATGGTTTAAGTCTTTTATGCATCTTAAGGTTATTCTTGTTGTTGGTCTAGTTTCATCTTTTTGCATATCTGTCCAGTTTTCCCATCACCTGTGGTTGAAGAGACTGTCTTTACTCCATTGTATGTTTTTGCCTCCTTTGTCAAATATTAATTGACCGTAATGGTGTGGGTCAATTTCTGGGGTCTGTGTTCTGATCCATTGGTCTAGGTATATGCCTGTTCCTGTGCCAGTATCAGGCTGTTTGGGTTACAATGACTTTGTAGACCAGTTTGATATCTGGTATTGTGATTCCTCTTACTTTGTTCTTCTTTCTCAAGATTGCTGCAGCTATTTGGGGTCTTTTATGGTTCCATATAAATTTTTAGATTATTTGTTCTAGCTCTGTTCATATTCCAATTTATGAACATGGTATACACTCCATTTGTATCTTCTATTTTTTTTAAATTTTTATTATTGAGTACTACAGATGCCCCTCTTTTCTCCCCCCATAGTCCCCCTTCACCTGGTTCCCACCCAGCCCCATGTCTTCATCCCCCTATTGTCTGTGTCCCTAGATAACACATATATGCATGTAAGATCTTTGGTTAATCTCTTCCCCCCACTCCCCCATTTGCTCTGAGATTTGTCAGTTTGTTCCATATTCCCATGCTTCTGATTCTGTTTTATTTTCTAGTTATTTTTGTTCAGTAGATTATCTTGTTCATTTATTTTTAGATTCAATTATGTATTTATTGCCATTTTATTGTTCATATTTTTGGTATTTTTCTTCCTTTTTCCTATTCTTAAAGAATACCTTCAACATTTCATGTAGTACTGGATTGGTGGTGATGAACTC
Organism: Murina feae; assembly: GCA_004026665.1. NCBI lineage: Eukaryota > Metazoa > Chordata > Mammalia > Chiroptera > Vespertilionidae > Murina > Murina feae. Next base: position 19,615 of record PVJC01002001.1, on the reverse strand, counting down.
CTTTAGCTTTTTCTTACCTGTGAAGCTCTTTATCCAACCTTCAATTCTCAGTGAGAGCTTTGCTGGATAATGTTGGTTGTAGGTCCTTGCTATTCATCACTTTGAATATTTCTTGCCACTCCCTTCTGGCCTGCAAAGTTTCTGTTGAGAAATCCGCTGACAAATCATATGAACGCTCCCTTGTAGGTAACTAACTGCTTTTCTCTTGCTGCTTTTAAGATTCTCTCTTTGTCTTTTGCCCTTGGCATTTTAATTATGATGTGCCTTGGTGTAGGCCTTTTTGGATTCTTCTTGTTTGGAACTCTCTGCACTTCTGGACTTGTAAGTCTATTTCTTTTACCAATTAGGGAAAGTTTTCTGTCATTATTTCTTCAAGTAGGTTTTCAATATCTTGCTCTCTCTTCTCCTTCTGGCACCCCCATAATGGAAATATTGGTATATTTGAAGTTGTCCATGAGACTCTTTACATTCTCTTAATATTTTCTGGTTCTTTTTTCTTTATGCTCTTCTGATCGGGTTTTTTGTTTTTGTATTGCTTCCTTATATTTCAAGTTGTTAATTTCTCAGTCTCCTCTACTCCACTATTGAATCCCTATAAACTATTCTTTATTTTAGTTACTCTGTGCTTAATTTCTGACTGGTCCTTTTCATGTTTTTGACATTCTCACTAAGATCCTTGAAAGTCTCGCTAAGTTCCTTGAAGCTATCAGGAGGATCCTTGAGTAACCTTATAACCATGGTTTTGAACTCCATATCCAGTAGTTTGCTTGCTTCCATTTCTTTCATTTGTGATATGCTTCACTGTATTTGCATCTTGGCTGCTTCCCTGTTTGTTTCTATGTATTAGACAGAGCTGCTATGTCTCTTGGAGTTGGTAGAGTGGCCTTGTGTAGGTGTCCTGTAGGGCCCAGTGGCTCAGCCTCCCCAGTCACCTGAGTTGGGTACTCTAGGTGCACCACTGTGTGGGCTGTGTGCACTCTTGTTGTAGTTGAGCCTTGACTGCTGTTGGTGCCACTGGGAGGAATTGACCTCCAGGCCAACTGGCTATGAAGATCAGCTGTGACTACAGTGGGAGGGCTGCTGCGCAGGAAACACCCCTGTGGAGGACTTGCTTCACTGGAGCTTTGGTGCTGAGTCTGTCCCTTGAGTGTGTCACTTGTGAACATGTATAGTGGTAATCTGGTATGGTCTGAAGCTGTCCATTGGGTGCACTGGCTCTAGGGTCTCTAGGGTAGTACAAAATTAGCCAGGGGCCGCCTGGCAGGGGCTCCTGGCAGGAGCTAAAGAAAAATCTGCAAATGCCTTCTATTTGTATTGGATTTGGAAGTGCCCAGGCAAGATCCAGCTGTGAAGCAAAGCAGGCTGGTGCTAATACCAGGTCTTGGGCCTTTTATTGATAGGTATGGGACATGCTGTCACCAGCTGCAGCTTGTTTGAGAGATTTTAGCAAAGTCTGAAACCTGAGCCAAGACAGACCATTCATAAGGAAAAGCTGCTGCAAACAGCTTAAGTGAAGCTGCAAATAGTAGGGGGCGGGTTCTCAAGGAATCACTAGGGCCAAGAAAAGTTTGAGCCAGGTTGATGGGGACTCCGATATGGCTGCCAGTCAGCCCTGTGAAAGGGGAGGTCCCAGCACAGGAACAATGACCCCTGCAAGCACCCCTGTCTGGGAGAAAGCCACCCTGAGTTCCTGTCCTGATGCCAGACAATCCAGTTCCTCCCTGTATGTTTCAGGGTCCCCCAACACCTCCTAGGGGTGGCGATCATAGGGGTTGAGTCCAAGTAAGTTTGTGCACCTGCCCTTTATGAGGGACATCTAGGTCCCTGGCAGCCCTTGTGTTTTGCAGCCAAAATCCCCACAGGTTTTTATAGCTCATGGTTGCAGGGACTTCTCTTCCTAGCTCTGAGACCCTGGATTAGGGGTCTGGTATAGAGCTGTCACCCCTTGACCTCATGAGGAGCCTCTGCAGATGTTCTCCCTCCCAATTAAAAAATGTGGCACACAAGGGTGCCGGACCAGTCTGTTCTGCACCTCCTCCACTCCTAGTTATAGGATTTCCATTCAGCCAGCTTTCAGGCAGTTCTTAATGATAGTTATTCTGCATTTTAGTTGTAATTTTGATGTGGTTGTGGGATGTGGCGGATATAGTTGTTTATCTATGCCTCTATCTTGGTTCTCCCCCCTAAAATCCTTATTCTGGTCAGGACACACTTGTCTAGCTTTTGGGAGCCAGAGACTGACATCTGGTGGTCAGTGGTAACGATGCAGGTTGGGGTGTCCATACCTAGCCAGATAGCAATGGAGTATTTGATATAGAAGGTCCAAGGCGTGTTTTGGACATTGTTTTTGATTGTGCAACTTTGAAGAATGACTCTGACCCTTCCAAAGATTATTTGGTTTATTCTACCACTCCTTTATAAAGTTTGAAATGGCTTTCAAATTTAGCCATTAGATACTTAGCATTTTGATAGTCAATTTTAAGCCTAATAAAACTGTCCAAAAAATACAAAACTGACTTACCCATATTATTTAGCCACAGTCATTAAGTTTTAATTTCACATTCATTTAAGTTTTTAATTTTAACTTTACTCAACAAAGGTCACAACAGTTCTAGCACTACTATTTTGACTGACCTAAAATTAAGTATCTATAATATGGACCTCTAAAAATAATATTACTCTTGCAATAATGAAAAATGGCTGAGGTGGGAGTGTCTTTTAGATAATGCTGAGTACTCAATTTCAAGGTCAGAAAATTAAGAAGTCCAGTCTCTCTCCCTTCCCCCTTTTCTCAATCTCATAGTCAGGAATGTAGATCTGGGTTAGCAAGGTAAAAAGGAGACCACTTGTTTTTTTCTCTCTGGGATGTGCTTTAGCCACTGTACCCTTTCTTCTAAGAGTTAAGAAAACATTAGCTACCAAATGATAAGCAAAGACAATCTTCTGCAGAGGCTGCAAAATTTTCAAGTTTCACAAATGAGTGTGTTGAGACACATATCTTAGTCATTTCTTTCTTTCAATATATTTTATTCTGATGAAGTTACAAAAGTAGATACAAATTTTTTTTAAGTATAGTTAACTGACTTAGAAAAATAGAAAAAGCCCCTAAAGGTTTAAAAATACAACCTAAGTTTTCATGTGAAGAACATTTAAAAATATTTTAGATGGTAACCAAAACTAACTTATACAAGCTATTTTTGATGTAGACCAAACATAATAAATCAGCAGTCTATTTTGATTTACAGAATACTTGTTTGGAATAGAATCTGATGAGGGAAAATCCAAGTGAATTTCAATGCAGTTGCTGAAGTAAAATTACAATCACGTGTAATTCCCCCAAAAGCCTTTTACAGTCTGAAATATCAAAATCTAATGTAAAAATACTGGAAGACTGAGGGACTACTATTTTCCCTCTTTGCCAGAATTCTACAATAAATAGTAAATCCACTTATTGGAACAAATACCAGGAGGAAATAATGTCCCTGTTGAAGATACTCAGTTTGGTGTCCGAGACCAGCATTTTTTAGGCTAGAGTTCTACCGACAGCAGACTGCCTCCTCCAACCACACAGGGGTAACATCAGTGGTGTGGCTGCTTCTAAACAAATTTCTAGGACTTACATTCTGTGGGCCTGATTTGTTTACGGTTATGAGGTAATAATGTTTTTTAGAAGCTCTACTTCTAGTATAACCTCACTGCTCAGAGAAAAGGCCAACAGTATAATCAGGAAACCTCAACAATGTTTACAAAAAAAGTCAGCACCAGGATTGCACCTCTTGCCTCACATGAGTAGGAAAACTTTCCTTTTTTTGTTATCAGAGTCATGATGACTACAGATTTACATTTCTTGAGCAGGCAGCTACATGAGCTAGGGGCTCTACAAGTCTTAAGGTGAAAGGAAATACTTTTTTAGCTGGCAGCCCTGTAAAATCACTTTATTCAGTCCAGAGAAGAATAAAAGATACATTTGGCTGTAAATACAAAAACTAGTACAAGGAAATTTCAATATTTAAGCAAAAATCTGCACATCACTGCACATTTTAAAGGCCTGACAATAAAAGCACCAAAGGATTAACTGCACATTATAAAGCACTCCCCCTCCACCCCATGACTATCCGATATGAATGGATCACACATTGAGTTGGCTTGTGATTAGGAGTGTTCTCCAACAGGCATATGCTGGGCACAGACAAATCAAAAATGAGAATCAAAGGCAGATTTCTTCCAACTATTAGCAAAAGCTGGCTCCTTAACCAAGTCAACAAGGGGCCATCCTCTCCCCATTCCTCCAATCCTCCTGCCCTCAACTGCCTGGCCTTGGATATAAACAAATAATGTTAACACTGATGTTTGGATGCACTGCTGATTAAGCCAGATTAATATGGGAACCTGGTAATGTTTTTATTTTCAAAAGGGACTTTCTGAGTCTCAAATTACCAACAACTTTATTTGTGTCACTAGTACGCTTGCCTTTACTACTATTCTAACATTACAGTCTTTGGTTCATTTTGGGCTGAGTCTTGAAGAGAGGAGGATTTCTATCACAGAAAATAGATGGAGAAAATTGAGAACCCTTTTGTTTGAGAATATTTGAAATATTAGAAATGATGATGCAAGTGCAACTTCCTTGCACACTTAAAGCCAGTAGTTGAGAGGCAGAACATTCTCAGTGGTATCTAGAAACCTGCCTTCTTGTTTGTAAAGACTCAGCATAAACATACATACAGCTTGACAGGGACCTTTAAAAAACTTAAAATGTGAACCATGGAATGTCATAGAGGGCTTTTCTCTTTTTCATAGGTAATTATCCCCACTCTTTAATTCCTAAAACAATGAGGTATAGTTTCAGCCTAATTAGATGAAATTATTTGTTTCCTTTAAAATCCTGAATATATTTAATAATTTATTGAAATTCAGTTTTTAAGTTATTCTCTTCCTTATACTCTAGTGGAATAATAAAAATAAATAACAAACAAACAAAAAAAAACCCTATCAAAGCTAACCTTTGCCAAAGCCATTAAGAAATTGATGAGTACTTTGCAAAAGTCACCACTCTGAAACAGAATGCTGGTGAACTTAAAGTGGCTGCTGTCTGGCAAGTCTTTAATGTATTTGGGCCTCAATACATTTAAATCATCAGAGTTCACTAAATCCTAGAAGCCTAATAAAATCAGATATTTTCTTCATTAAAAGGGAAGATCCTTTTTATCTGACTAGAAATAGAATAAATTCAGGTTTTGATACTATAGTTAACACAGGATAAAACCCCCAGAGGAACTCAACCCATCCTTTAACTATTAACAGAATTAAGACCTTTTTTGTTACTTATTCCTCCCACTCTGTCCCCTTAAAACGCACGTGCACACAAACACAAGAATAGGAAACATCAAACTTTTAACTGTGTTATAAAATGTGACACCTTTCAAGATGTGTTTTGCAAAATTTTTTCCCCTTAAGTTTTATCCTTATTGGGATAAAGTTGATGCATTTCTATAGAACTCTTCACTATAGTACTCTTCACTAAGTCTCAAGCCACACACACACCAAAAACAAAAACAAAACACCCCCAAAACACACAGAAGTAATTTTTTAAAAACAAGTAATCTGAGTATTTTCCATTCTATCCAGAATTTCAAAGACATCTGAAAGACAACATGAATGAAAATAGTGATTTGAGGCCTTAATTTTTTGGAAGTTTGCTTTTTGTCAGCCAAAAGCTACATATTCAAATTAACCTGAATGAAGTATTTTTTAAAAAATCTGTAAGACCACCTTGGATGCCTTAAAACAATTATTTCTAATATGCATACTCTCCTAAACTTTGAGATAAGTTCGTATGTGAATAAAATCTCAAATTAAGATTAAAAAGTAAAGTCATTTTAGAAATAGCTTTGCTTACTACCACATATGTTACATGATGATTTAAATGGCAATCGTGGATTTTGAAAAAATATACATATTATCTATAAAAACACTAGTATATAACTTCAAACGACATGTTTATCCAAAGTGACACTAACTGTTCTAAACCTTAAGGAAACTTAAAAATACCACTTTTACAAGCAGAATAAAACATATCTGACTGAGATATTAACAAATTTGTTGTGGAAACTTGTTAATAAATTATTGGTAGAAATTCTTAATATCTATTATGCTATAACCTGAAACAGACTAAATCATTTTCTTTAGTAAAATAATATGTAAACTGATAAACTACAGATTAACCATCACATATTAAAAGCAAGTGTGACTCAGTGACAATAACAAGTGTGGTGACACAGTGCCTCAAATCCGGCTGTGTCCTGAATTTCTCACTCTGAAGGTATTAGGCCAACCTACCTTTGGGACAATTTTTATCAGTAGAGATAATAGGTGTCTTTTTATCCTGTTTCTTAAAAGTTTGTATCACTAGTCTATAACAGACAGCAATGAGATAGCTCTAGCAGTAGATGAAGCAAGAAGGTGATCGTGTACTAGAAGAAAAAACATTTATCTGTCTTTTGATCCAAGCTTCTCAATTAATTCCTGAAGAGGTGCCAACTCACGCCTATCAATCAGATTAAACTCCTAAAAAGAGAAGAAAAATAACATTTAAAAATGGATCTAAAATTAAAACTCTGTAAATGTCACTGAGAAAGTATTCCCAACCCTAGTTTTCTGAAATCGAAAGGAATAATGAAATGATCTCTGTGAACATTTTAATAGAATAACTTTTACTCTTTTTTGAAATACAGAAGACTTACTAAATAAGCAACTATAATAGCATGATGCTCACTGTGTAAAATATTAAAGTTGTGTATGTTGGCATTTACATAGGAATTATCAGAAAACTTTACACTGAACCTTGGCCACCTCAGGAGCAACAGACCTTTTCCTCTCATAGTTCTAGCTATACTCTATATCTATGCAACAACCTCATAAGGAAGATAGAGAAGAGCACATTATCCTTTGTGTGATACATAATACTGTAATACACAATTATTTATAACAAAAGCATAATATACAAATCAACCAAATAGCTGAACAGCAGAACGACCGTCCAGACAACCATGCTATGACACGCACTGGCGCCAGGCCAGCCAAGGTGGGTACGATGCAACTGGTCAGGGGAGCCCCACAATCATCCTGCAGAGGGAGGTCCAGTCCACCAGCCAGCAGGACAATTGATGGAGGGAGGGGGAGGTGCTCCACGATTGCCCCAAAGAGGGAGGCCCAGGCCACCGATCAGTGGGCTGCAGCGGGTGGGCAAGGCCTCCCTCTCCAGGGTGATCCATTACAGGGCTCCCAGAGAGGGCGCAGGCCAGGCTGAGGGACACCATCCTCCCCCCACCAGCACACGAATTTCATGCACCGGGCCTCTAGTTTACTATAAAGCTGCTGGGTTTTCCACCAAAAAAATATCTAGATATATCTGTATTTTGCATACAGAACTATATATTTCTAAAGTGAGACTAAAGAAGTCCCGATTCTTCCACGTCTTTTTCAAACAATGTGATTATTTTGATTTTTAAAGTTTCTAGCTGCTAAAACTTAAGATTTGGCCTTATTGTGGGACTTCTAGACACTGAACCTAAGATAACATGTAACAGGTTCTTCTAAATATTTCTCTTCCAGGCATAAACATCTCATGAAACAACCCAACTTCAGACGTTTTTCATAGTGTCCCTTTACCCAGCAGTGGCGATGGATCAGAAGGGTATGGACAAGCTTTCTTGGGTTTTTGGTGCTCCTTGTCATATCCTAACCAGAGACCTGGGCAGCCAGAGGCAGGAAACCCAGAATGGAGATGATGCTTTCTTTGCTGCTACACATATCAATGAAATAATGTAGAAAAGAGAACCCTGCTTATATATAGCTCTGCATCTATAAATAAAACTCTATAAATTGTTCTTTATTAAAGTTGCCAAGTATGTCCAAGTCAAAGAACACAGAAGTCAACATGGTTCAACTTACCTGAACAAAGAAAATAAAGTGCTTAAAGGAGGTGTTGAGGTGAGCCTCCTCTTGCAGCTGCATCACAGAATCAAAGTGCTGGTGATAAATATGGGCATAAACCCTGAACAAACGCTTTAGGATGGTCTTTGCCACAGACATAAAGTTTTTGGGAAATGGGACACCTATAATAAATATACATATATACCCATTAGTCTTTTATCTAACTGAACAGCAGAAAGTTTAGATATAGCCATGAGCAACTCCAAAAGACAAACATGCACATTCACAAATACAAGTTTACTGCCATATATACATTTTTTAAAGGCAAAGGAAAAAGAATCCCAAACCTAAGTATATGAGGTATGCTCATATACCACACATTTTCTATCTTAAAATAGCAGGCACAGGTTTCAAATTTATATATAAAATGTTACTGAATCAAAATTAAAATAAGCCTATTTGTGGTTAATATTGAAGAGTTTCTCCCTAAGTCTAAATGCTACAGGCCAGCAGGTGTGTCTTAGCAGTTGGGCATCAACCCAAGAACCAAGAGGCCACAAGTTAGCTTCCTGGTCAGGGCACATGCCCAGGCTGTGGGCTCAAGAGGGAGTGCTGCTGCAGCCGACTGATGTTTCTGTTTCTCTATCCTCCCTTCCCTTCTCTAAAAATCAACACAAAAAAATTTTTTAAAAATAGATAAAATGTAACAATATTGAGCATTTGACTATAAATAGAAAATTTTTACTTTTTGTAATCTGTAACTAAAAAAATTTACACTCACAACTAGGATTGTAAACTCTTCTAGGCAAAAGTGAAAGAAAAGGCATACTTCAGGTCACCATCTGTTTTAGAAGTATTTTACTAGTATCTTCTTGAATTACTCTGAAAAGCCAGTTTTCTTAAACTAGGAGTATAAGCTTTACTTTTTTTAAAGAGCTATTTTTATTTTTCCGTAGTCTAAGAAGGAAATACACTTCCTAAAAAAAGGGAGGAAGGGCAGCTCCCTATTTTTTTAAGAAAATACGTATCTCCTTAGAAAAGATAGGGAAAGGGTTTGGTGATCTCTTTCCAAGCAGTGCAGGGTAGGGATGCAACTGGTATATTCCTGAGAATTTTGGTTAACAAAACCAAAGTCTCTTAGAAGGCAGGGATAGGAGAAAGACAATACAATCGGCACTGAATACAGTAAATAAACACAAAGGAAGGTACCTGCTTCCAAATAACCTTCAAGGTCTGTTCCAGAACATTTTCTTTAAATTTTCAAAGAACAAAAGCTTAAATACTTTTTTCTTCCCTGAATTTTGTTTTGTTTCTCAATTAGTCCTTGCTACCTTGAAATTTAGTATATTTTGCTCTTATAAGCTGATTTTTGTGGGGGATTTCCCCCCACCCTCAGTCTTGGCTAACAACCTGCCCTTTCAAACATTATTCTGAAACTTATGGGCTTGTTTTTCTGAAATGGTCTTGTATTAATGTACTAAAAAATGGATTTTTATGTCAAATTTCTTTTCAAAATTTATAAATGGGTACCTTGCCAATAAAAAGAACAGTAATAACTTGGATATACTAAGTTTAAAAGTGAATAATTTCATCTAATTGGCCTAAGTAAATGTGCTATATAGTAATAACCTAATGAGGGGGAAAAGAATGCCAGGATAAATTATTGATGAATGGGAAGCTGAGAAAAGAGAATAAAGTCAAAAGTATTCTTAAGAAAACGTTAATGAATAAAGAAATATTTGTTTAAATCTAAGCACTTTCAAGCTGAATTTAACAGAAATATTCAAGCATAATCACTATATAATAACAAATCTTTATTTGTTATTAAGCAAATAAAATGCTTAACAGATTGGAAAGGTTGACCAATAGCAAACAGAAAAAAATGTAACATGACATAACTTCTGAAAAACCTTTAGATTGCAAAAAGGGAATCTGCTATGGTCTGAATATTTGTGTTGCCCTCCCCCAACACCTCTGGCAAAAGCCATATGTTGAAGTCCTACCCCCTAGCTGATGGCATTAGTATGTGGAGCTTTTGGGAGGTGATTTGGGTCAGGAGGGCCAACCCTTCATGGATGGGATTGATGGCCTTATAAAGAGGTCTTAGAGAGCTGCCCTTCCACTATGTGGGGACTAGGTGAGAAGCCTGCAGTCTGGAAGCGGACCTTCACCAAAACCCAACCATGCTGGCACCCTCATCCCAGACTTTCAGCCTTTAAGTTTTGAGAAATAAATTTCTCTTGTTTATGTGACATCCATTTTATGGCAATTTTTTTTATTCTAACAGCCCAAACAAGACAGAATCCAACAATATGTTGTCCATAAGACACCCTTACATTGAAAATGACAACGACCAATCTCATCCATAAATACCAATTCCAAAACCTTAATCAAATTAGCAAATAAAAATACTCTTCCAGAACATTTTTTAAAAATGGAGAAAACCTTATGGCCACTAACAAGACAATTCACACACCTCTAACCAAAAGCAAGATCCTTGCTTACAATGCTAAAATTCTAGACGCACTCGTAAAAAGAAAGAAGGAAAGGATGTCTGCATTATCACCATTAGTCAGCACTGCTCTGGAAGTACTTGTTGGTAAGTATAATTAGATAAGAGTTACACAAGAAGTATACATTATCAGAAAGAGGCAAAATTACCATTAGTATGATGTAACTGTATACTTTTAAAACTCAAGAAAAACAACCTAAAACAACAGGAATAATCAAAATCTGGTCGCCGATTATAAAATTTACATAAAAATCAACAGATTTTCTATATACTAAACACCACTGGAAACCAAATATTGATAAAAAATAAATGCCTAAGAATAAACTTAAGAAACTTGAAGGATTAGCATAAACTACAGAATGTTATAAGAGGATACAGCAAATAAGAGACATGAGTAAATGAAGAAATATACCTTATCACAGGATTGTCAAGAGAACAAGAACCCCTATATTAATCTACAAATTGAATAAAATCATAATAAAAATCTCACAAAGATTTTTTTTTTTTTACCTTGACAAAATGATTCTAAGTTCTTTGGAAGAACAAATATCCCAGAATAGTCGTGAATATTCTGAAAAAGAAGAGCAAGGAAGAGAGACCAGCCCTATAAGATGCTCAAAGATTTATGTCCATGGTTAATTAAAACAGTATGGAATTTCTATAGGAACAGATAAAGAGATTAAAAGACTCCAAAATATGTGACAACTTGATGATCAGGGGAGAAAAGACACATGTATTTGATAAATAGTACTGGACAAACTGATTAGATTGTAAGTGAGGAAGAAATGAAGGGACCAATGAGAAAAAAAATTCCTGACAGAACAAAGATTTAAATATAAAAACAAAATCACAAAAGTACTAAATGAAAACATGGATAAATATTTTTATAATAGTGAAGTAAGGAAAACCTTTCTAATCATTAAAACCCAAACATCAATAAAGAAAATATTAGTAAGACAAAATAAGAAAGTTATATATAGCAAAATCACTTGATGAACACAGACAAAAGGCAACCTAGGGAAAAATACATACAACATTTATGACAAAAAGCTAATATCCTTAACATACAAATAAATGAACAAAGGATATAAAGAGAAAACACAATGATCAATAAACAAAAAATGCTCAATCTCATCAATATCTTTAAAATGTGCCCTAAACCTAACTTATTTACCTAAATTATAAAAAAAAATTTTCAGTAACAACTATATTGGTGAACACAGGCAGACACAAACATGTCTGAAAGGAATATACATTTATAATCTTTTGCAGAAAAATCTGAGTCTGTTACATTTTTTTAAAAATACAGTTTAAAAGACACATCATTTAAAAAAAAACAAAAAACAGTTAACATTAACTCACCAATCTTAGAAGGAAAAAGGGTTTCATCATCAAGTTGGTCCTGAACCCAAGTCATCAAATAGTCAATGTATTTTGGTGCAGAACATTTGATTGGCTTTTTGATATTAGTACCATCTGCCCAATGATATTCATATCTGAAGAGAGAAAGGTATTGATAAGATTTTCACATTAACAAATGTGCAACTTATAATCAAAGTAGGTTCACATTTTGTCAAAAGAAATTATATATCTGTATCTTTAGTAAATTACCTAAACTTCTACTGAAGATTACTGAGAGTTTCCCATAGAATTATTTTGAAAAGTGATGATTATAATTGGAAGAGAGACAATAATGTGGCAGCTGGCAGTGCCAGAATGGATGTTTTCCAGCACAGCCCTGGGAAAGATAAATGAACTGTATTTCTGTCTGTGAGGCAGAGGATGCAGAGGAATGGGGAAGGGGACGGATGGATCACCACATTCTGAGATCCTTGGGCACCAAGTTATCACCAATACGGTCAAGATCATAAAACCCTGCCCAGCCGGTGTGGCTCAGTGGTTAAGCATTGACCATGAACCAGGAGGTCATGGCTTGATTCAGGGCACATGCCCGGGTTGTGAGCTCGATTCCCAGTGGGGAGCATGCAAGAGGCAGCCAATGGATGATTCTGTCTCATCACTGACGTTTCTCTCCCTTTCCCTTCCTCTCTGACATCAATACAAACATTTTTTAAAAATATTATAAAATCCTGTTTCTTAGAGAGGGTGTTTAGTCATGTTTCTAAGAAAGCAACACTTGGGCACTCAATATTCATTCAAAACAAAGAGTATGCTCAGATGGTGTACTTAACTAGAATGATTAACATGACATACAAAACTTCACTGTATAAAGTATTAAAGCCATAGATCAATTTAATTTTCTTATTTATTTTATTTAAATTTCTTGAAAGAAGTTTGAGAACTAAAACTTAAAACAACACAAAACTTAAAACAACATCCCTCGCCCTAGCTGGTTTGGCTCAGTGGATAGAGCCTTGGCCTGTGGACTGAAGGGACAGTCAAAGGAATGTGCTTGGATTGTGGGCTCAATCCCAGTAGGGGTGTGCAGGAGGCAGCCAATCAATGATTCTATCTCATCACTGATGTTTCTATCTCTCTCTCCCCCTCCCTTCCTCTCTGAAATCAATAAAAATATATTTTTTAAAAATCCCTCATAAAATACTGTAATAAAAATAGGATTACCAACTGACTGGGGATCTATCCTTTGCACCTGTAGCAAATTCAGAAAAGACAATTTTTTCCCCCAAGAGGTAAATAAATATCTTGACAACTACCGTGACATAAATTTAGTCATTTACTGTATCGAAAAGACAGAAAGGAAACACCTAAATCGCACACCAAACTTTAACAACATACGAGTGACAGATAGAGTTCCATCTCTTTCTCAGTATTTCTTGAAATTTATTATATTCAATTTTTTTTTAAATCTAGCATCTTTAAGCCAAATAACTAACACAGCACAGTTGGAAGCAATTAACATTAAATAAGCACAAGAAAAAGGAATCAAATATTAAAGAGTTAACTAAAAACTGTTTTAAGAAATTAATTTAAAAAACAAAACCATAATGTTAACGGAGCTCTAAATTTCTTTTCCTTTTACAACTCCTTACTGTAATGCAGTTACAAAATCCAAGAGTAAGTACCAAATGCCAAAGTATTTAATAATAACTAAAAGCTTATAGGTAAGTATTCAAGAATTCATAAAATTGAACTACTTTTACACAAGCATGTAAGAAAAGTCTTTATTATTTAATTTCATCAATTAGTGATTAGCTTTACTTGGTAATTCTATATAAAATGCAGTAATATGTACCTTGGACCTGCAGACATGACTGGACAGCTTGCTTCAGTGCAGAATTCTGTAATAGTTCCATATAACATGTTGATCTGATTGAAGAAATCCACAGCTAGAAACATAACAGCAGAATTGTGTTAAAATATCTATGTAAACACACTACCATCAGACCTCTCAATTGAAAGAAAAATAGATCAACTCTTGGCTGAATCCTTGGAAAATTCAACGATCCAAGGTTACTGTAAATTCTCTTTTCTTTGTAAGTTGTCACACCTAAGTAAAGTTAACTTTTAATATACTAAGCTTTTAACCAGCATGCAACAGCAGAAAAATAAAAATCAGAGATAATTCTAACTTAATGGTGACTATATGTCACTAGACTACACAATTTGATTACATCTAAGGGAATGAAAAAAGCTATAGCTTCTATTCATCTGGACTAGACAATATCATTTCCTTTAGAAAAGTGTTATGAAATACATTGTGAGGGAGAAGGTGTATTGGCAGTTATAAATAATTATTTAAAAAATCCAACTCATCATAAAAAATTTGAGGATAGCTCTAACCAGTTTGGTTCAGTGGATAAAGTGTCAGCCTGCGAACTCAAGGATCCCGGGTTCGATTCTGGTCAAGGGCATGTACCTTGGTTGCAGGCACATCCCCAGTGGGGAGTGTATAGGAGGCAGCTGATCGATGTTTTTAACTCTCTGTCCCTCTCTTCCTCTCTGTGAAAAATCAATAAAATATATGTATTTTTAAAAATTGCCCTAACTAGTTTGCTCAGTGGATAGATAGAGCGTTGGTCTGTGGAAAGGTCCCAGGTTCAATTCTGGTCAGGGGCATGTACCTTGGCTGTGGGCATATCCCCAGTAAGGGGTGTGCAGGAGGCAGCCGATTGATGTTTCTCTCTCATCAATGTTTCTAACTATCCCTCTCCCTTCCTCTCTGTAAAAAATCAATTATCTACTCTAATAAAAGAGTAATATGATAACTGACCATCATTCCTAGACGCCTAAGCCACGCCCACCAGCCAAGCCATACACCCCAGCCAATCAGAGTGGCTGTATGCAAATTAACCCAGCTAAGATGGAGGCCAAAAGCCACGGAGCTAGATCAAACAGGAGGCTTCCATTGCACCAGGAATAAACTGTCTGCCTAGCCCGGCTGGGCCTCTCTCTGTTCAAGGCAACAATGTTTCAATTATAGTAGCCAGGAGCTGAAGCAAACAGAAGGCTTCGTTCCCCACCTAAGCCTCGGCTCAAGGTAACAAAGTTTCAATTATAAAAGATAAATTAACCCCAGAAACCTGATTCCAGACAGCCTCGCTGGGACGTTGGGTCAATGGGAGCTGTGGGCAGCCTGCAAACGGCCCTCAGCCCCTTACCCAGGCTGGACAGGCACCCCAGTAGGGACTTGAACCTCAACAGGCTGTGGGCAGCCTGAAAATGGCCCTCAGCCCCTCACCCAGGCTGGCCAGGCACCCCAGTAGGGACCCAAACCGTGAACAGGCTGTGGGCAGCCTGAAAACAGCCCTCAGCCCCTCACCCGGCATGCCACATCCCCCGAGGGGTCCCAGACTGCGAGAGGGCACATGCGGGCTGAGGGACGTCCCCCCGATTTTTGTGCACTGGGCCCCTAGTGTGTGTGTGTGTGTGTGAAATTTTTGAGGATAGAGCGTCGGCCTGAGGACTGAAGGGTCCCAGGTTAGATTCAGTCAAGGGCACATGCCTGGGTTGCAGGCTTGATCCCGAGGAGGGGCCATGCAGGAGGCAGCTGATCAATAATTCTCATTAATGTTTCTCTCTCTCCCTCCCTCTCCCTTACTCTCTGAAATCAATAATACACACACACAACACACACACACACTTGTTTAAATTGAGGCTCTACATATTGAAGATATAAAAAAAAGACACAGGATCATGTCCCTTGCCCTGGATTCTCCAGGTAACAGAAGGGGCAAAATTACAAGAGATGAATAATACAACATATAAGAAGGTAGTTATGGAACCGAGATGGCAGCATGAGGTGTGTACTTAGATGTGCAGCCTCCACAACTAAATTGTAGAAATACAACTATACAGTGAAAGGCCATCCTCCGGAACCAAGGGAGGAGAAGCTTTGCAACTAGAAGTCAGGAGAAGGAGTGCATTGAGACTGGGTAGAGGCTCCTGGTGCCAAAACTGAGAGGTACGGAGGCACGGAACGAAAGTGGTGGCGCGGGTAAAAGGGTGGCAGCTGTGCCTGGATCCGCAGCTTGGAAGGAAATTATAAACTCCGGGGTCGCACTGAACGCGATGCGGGCTGTCTGGCAATGGGGCGGAAGATCAGTGGCATTCTAGCAGAGTTGTTCGCAGCGATCACTGACGTGGAGATCCGAGGAGTCAGAGGCGCGCAGACCCCAGGGTTTGGAGGCTCCAGGTCCGGGAGAGGCTGCGAGTCAGCGGAGGGGCAGCCATTGCTGGTTGCTCCACCCCAGCAATTCTGAGATCCCACCCCACCTACAACCCCACCCAAGCTGTGCACCCGCCTGCCTGCAGCATAGCCTGAGGGACTGCAACTGGGACAGAACTCCAAAAGTTCCAAACCTCAAACAACAAGGAGAAAGGCCTGCAGGTCATTTCCTCCCAGTGATAACTGCAACAAGACTGTGCATTCAGCCTTCAAAGGCATACAACAAGAGTGTCCACCCCAGGTGATTGGGGAGGCTGAATCACTGGACCCTATAGGACACCTAGTGCAGAAACCACTCCATCAATGCAGCCAAAATGCAGAGACAAAGAAACAGATCACAAATGACAGAAATGGAGGAAAGCAAACTACTGGATATAGAGTTCAGAACTACGCTTTTAAGGTTTTTCAAGAATTTTCTAGAATCCTCCGATAAACTTAGTAATATTATACAGAGATCCATCACCAGACTAGAGGTTTGCAATAATCAAGTCAAAGATTTGAAACATGAAAAAGCAAAAAGCACCCAACTAGAAGAGAAAAAAGAAAAAAAAATCCAGAAGTATGAAGATAGTGTAAGGAGCATCTGGGACAACTTTAAGCATACCAACATCAGAATTATAGGGATACCAGAAGAAGAGAGAGAGCAAGATATTGAAAACATATTTGAAGAAATAATGACAGAAAACTTCCCCTACCTGGTGAAAGAAATAGACTTACAATTCCAGGAAGCGCAGAGGACCCCAATCAAAAGGAACTGAAGGAAGACCACACCAAGACACATCATAATTAAAATGCCAAGGGCAAAAGACAAAGAGAGAATATTAAAAGCAACAAGAGAAAAGCAGTTAGTTACCTACAAGGACGTACCCATACGACTGTCAGCTGATTTCTCAACAGAAACCATGCAGGCCAGAAGGGAGTGGCAAGAAATATTCAAAGTGATTAGCAGGAACCTACGACCAAGATTACTCTACCCAGCAAGGCTATCATGTAAAATTGATGGTCAGATAAAGAGCTTCACAGACAAGAAAAAGCTAAAGGAGTACATCACTACCAAACCAGGATTATTTGAAATGCTGAAGGGCATTCTTTAAGAAGAGGAAGAAGAAAAAGATAAATATAAAAATTATGAACAAAGTGACAACAAATACATATCTATCAACAAGTGAATATAACAAGTCAATAGAAATATCTGATGAAAAGAATAAACTGGTGAATAGAATATAAGTAAGGGCATAGAAAGGGAATGGACTGATATTTCTCAGGGGGAAGGGGACATGAAGGGTATGGGAAGAGACTGGACAAAAATCTTACATCTATGGATGAAGACAGTGGGGGGGGGTAAGGGCACGGGGCGAGGGGGGGAACCAGGTGGAGGGGAGCTATGGGGGTTTAAAAAAAAAAAAAGAAACATCTGTAACAATCTGAACAATAAAGAATATTAAAAAAAAAAGAAGGTAGTTATACAAAGGCCAACAATAAATGCAAGAGTTCAGAGAAAAGGCAACATAGTAAAGAGTTGAAGTAGTCAGGGAGTACTTGCAAAGGAGCTTCAGCTAGATCTGCAAAAAACATGGAACAGAAAGGTGAGTGAAACAACCGAGTGAAGCATATTATGCTCTGTGCAAAGCGAACCACATAAACCTTAAAAACCACACAAGTTTTTAAAAAATGTTTTCGTTCCCTGTCTGAAGGAGTACCTAAAATCCCACTAGGGCTTTTTTCAAGTTTCTTAAAAATATATTAAAGGAACTTTGTACAAAACTCCCTCACTTACAAACCTTACTTTTAGTCATGTTTCCAAGAAAGCAATACTTAGGCACTCAATATTCGTTCAAAACGAAGAGTATGCGCAGATGGTATGCTAGTTTAGTTTATAAATCTAAAGCAGCAATTTTCAAACCAGTGTGCTGCCAGAAATTTTAAAACATACAATACCTGACTAGTCAGGAGCACTGACCTCTTTTTCTCTTATATTTTAAAACTTAAAAATGACAACCGTCAACACAATAGCTGTCTGGTATGACTGATTCAAAATTATACCTATATTTTGGTCAGATAGGCAACAATTTCCTCTGCTCCAAAATTTTAGCAGTTAGTTTATTGTCAAAGAGAAGTTTTTTGTTAGTGAAAAAAAATAGAGAAATATTAATTTGTTGTCCCACCTATTTATGCATTCATTGGCTGATTCTTGTATGTGCCCTGACTGGGGATTGAATCCACAACCCTGGCATTTCAGAATGATGCTCTAACCAACTGAGCTACCTGTCCAGGACTGCACCTTGTTTTTTTCCCTTAGTAATATGAATAATGGCTTTTTAAAGAGAAAAGCAAAATTTTCCTTGGTTGCAGGCACATCCCAATAGGGGGTGGGCAGAAGGCAGTTGATCAATGTTTCTCTCTCATCGATGTTTCTAGCTCTCTATCCCTATCCCTTCCTCTCTGTAAAAAAATCAATATATTTTTTTTAAAAAGTATGTATTACCACCTAAGAAGTAGCCTTACAAACAAACAAAATCAAGTCTAATTCAGGCTCCAAATCTGTGCTAACATGGTAGCCACTAGCCACATGTAGCCACTTACATTAAAATGAAATTAAATTTAAAATTGAGTTTCAGGCCCTAACCAGTTTGGCTCAGTGGATAGAGTGTTGGCCTTTGGACTGAAAGGTCCCAGGTTCAATTCCGGCCAAGGGCATGTACCTTGGTTGCGGGCGCATCCCCAGTAGTGGGTGTACAGGAAGCAACTGATTAATGTTTCTCTCTCATCAATGTTTCTAACTCTATCCCTTTCCCTTCCTCTCTGTAAAAATCAATAAAATATATTTAAAATTGAGTTTCAGTCACATTAACCACATTTCAAGTGGCCACAGTGCAGATACAAAACACATGTATCATCACAGAAAGTACTATTGGATAGTGTTGCCTAGATCTACCAGTTACAGGAAATAAAAAGAGGAACAGAACATAATTGGTGCCTTGGGGATATGATCAGCAAAATTCACACTGTGAAGAACAAATGAACTAATGTCTTCAAGAACAACAAAACAGCAAAGAAAATAAGACGATAATGAGAGGTAACCAGGGGTCCTCAAACTTTTTAAACAGGGGGCCAGTTCACTGTCCCTCAGACCGTTGGAGGGATGGACTATAGTTAAAAAAAAAAACCCAAAAACTATGAACAAATTCCTAGCACACTGCACATATCTTATTTTAAGCAGGACAGGCAGCAGCGGCAAAAACACCCGGCATGTGGCCCGCAGGCCGTAGTTTGAGGATGCCTGATATATACAATGGAAAAATACTCAGCCATAAAAAAGATGAAATACTGCCATTTGCAACAACATGGATGGATCTTGTAAATATCATGTTAAACAAAATAAGTCAGACAGAAAAAGTCAAGAACTATATGATTTTACTCATCTATCTATATACTAAAGGCCCAGTGCACAAATTCGTATATGGGTAGGGTCCCTAGGCCTGGCGGGAGATCAGGGTAAATCGGGGCCTTTCTTAGTGAGC